>CM021783.1:185443-226623 GCA_011076525.1 Nettapus auritus
CCCGCAGGAGGGGCTGGGCGGCCCGCGGGGGCTGGGGCAGCAGCGCGGGGCCGTGGAGCTGGGCTCTCGAGGAGCCGTGAGGCGACCCAGGCCCAAAGCAACGGCGCCAGGTGGCTGCTGCGGGGGGGGGGGGGGCTTGGCACCGTCAGGCGGCTCCCCTGTGCCCACCGCCCACCTCGCTCTGCCAGCGAGGCACAACAGGAGGCCCTGGGGCAGCCTGAGGGGGGACAGAGCTCCCCAGAATTCCTGGGACGAGCAGAGTGCTGGGGTACACCCGCTGAGGATGCCTGGGTCTGCTCCTGCCTGCAGTCCTTCACTAGAGAGAAGCTCCAGAGGCGCTCAGGTAAAAGGCAACGCTACAGGAACGGCCTCTGTGTGTTGCAGCAGCCATATGTCAGGCAGGCATTATCGTCCCAGCAAAACTCTGCCCCTGTTCCTTGGGAAATGTCCGCTCATCACAAGTCACTGCCATGACAGAGACCTCACAGACAGTCCCTGAACTGCACTATTCCCCCTTCTCGGCGGGGCAGGGGGAGAAATTAAGGTTATAAAGCTGGTAGCTTGTGATACATATGTGGAGATCACTCACTACCATCATGGGCAAAACTGACTTGGCCTGGGGAAGATGGACTTCCCCAACCATGCTCCTGACTCTTTGACCTCCCTCCCCCAAGCAGTGCAGGGGAATGGGGGTGACAGTCAGCTCATAACCCTTTGTCTCTGCTGCTTCTTCCTTCAGCTCTCCCCCTGCTCCAGCACGAGTTCTCTCCGTGGGCCTGCTCCTGTGGTGGCTCTGAGGGGGCTGCAGCCTTCTTCAAAGCCACGTGCTGTTCCAGGTGCTCGGGGAACACAGAAGGGGGCCCCTGGAGCACTCCCACCACCCCAACAGGGGCACATCACTGCCCACTAGCTTGTGTCCCGTGCAGCCATTTCAAGCTTGCTTTTTTTTTTTTTTTTTTTTTTTTTTTTTCCTGCTGCACCCCAGTTTTTTTTGTCAGGTGAATTTGGTCTTGCTGGATTCTTGAGGTTCTTCCCTGCCCCCCGCTTCTGCTCAGCGCTGCCCTCAGCTCCGACAAGGGGACGCGACCTCCGTGGTGCCTCCGCCAGCCCCAGCGCACGTCCTTGCCCCTGCCCCGTCCCGCACGAGGGGCCCCGGGGGTGCTCGGGGGTGGCGGCGGGGCCGAGCCCCCGCAGCAGTGCTGGGGCACGGCGCCCTCTCCGCGACGAAACCCTGCGGATGCGCCGAGCGGGGCCCGACCGGCCACGGGCCTCCGGGCTCATCCCTCGGGCCTCGCAGCTTGGTTCCCGTCCCAGGTCCTGTCCTCCTCCACGTCTTGGAGCAGGGCGCCTCCGGAGCAGGGACATGAGTGGCAGGGCCCAGTCCCTAGCAGCGGGCTCTGTGACGAGGCAAAGGGACCTTTGCATGGGGCCCTCTCACGAGCAGCCGGGATATGAGGCCTCTGCTCCGCACAGCTGCATCCAGACCCTGCAAAGCTTCTCCTGCAGGTGTGTGGAGGAGAGCAGGGTGCTCAGGAGCCCATGGCAGGGCTTGGCTAGCAGCCCTTCTCCTGTCAGCTTTGTCCCAGCTTTGGTAAGGGCCTGGGAAAACCATCAGCCCTGTTGCCCAAGCCAGGAGCCTTGGGAGCTCAGCAGGGCAGACAAGAGGTGCTTGGTTTCTGGCTACATCCCTCCTGACACCTTGCTGGGACATTAGCAGGAAGGCTTTGCCCATCCTGGTGTTGTGGATTTGGGTCTGTTGCCAGTTTGGCAGTTCAGCCAGGGGCATGAGATAAATAACAGGGAAAACGGAGCCAGTGCTGGGCAGGAATCTGTGCCAGATAAACAGTGATTGATGATTTAGGAAAATGGTAATTTTGACCAGATGAGATATACAGGGGGCCTCCATCACACCCATGTTGCTCTGTCAGGTGAGCCATCTCACCCCTCCCTGCTCCCAGTCCCAAACACGGCTCCATGCCTAGAGCAAGACAGAGCAGGCTGTCCCAGGACTTGTCTGCTCTGCAAGTCTCTGGGGACATTCAGAGCCCTGACCATGGGGCAGGGGCACAGGTGAAGACCTGACTGACCCAGGAGGAGAAGTGACAGGAGAAAGCAGGTGTTAGGGAGCTGGGCTGGATCCAGCATCTGCTGGTGGTGAGGCTGCTGCAGCTCCATGCCCCTGTTCTAGCCAGCAGTGAGGCTGAGCGTGCATTCCTGCTAAGCACACACATGCACGGCCCATACATACATGCACGGCTGGCTACACACACCTGACACACAGCTGGTCCCCTGGAGACAGCTCTCACACTTACCCTCACCATCAGCCCCTGCTTCAAGGCCATCCCACCCATCACCCAAGTCCACCCGCATCCCCATGGGTGCTCACAGGCACACGTGTCCCAGGGGCTGCACTGCCAACACACCAGCCCTCCCCGCTGCATCTCACCCTGGCTGCTGCGCTTACACCCCATAGATTTATGTGCACGCAGAACAGAGCCCTCACCCAAAACAAAGTTAGAAATGGAGTTTAGTAAGACAGATTGTGCTGATCACTGGCATAGAACACAGCCAGACAAGCATTCTGACCAGCAAACTGTCCACATGCAACCAGCCTTTTTTGCCCCCACATTCTACTTTCCCATTCTTGGTCTTCTCCACATCATCCAGATCCACCCCTTTCACCACCTTTGGTTCCTCTCTTAAACATCATGTAACATGTTCTGTACAATGTCCACATGCTCTTCCCCTGTATTCCACACCCCCAGGCAGAAATAACACTTTGTGCTTTCATGCCCTAGCCCTGGGGCCGAGGCTCTGCAGGCAGGGCCTGAAGAGAGTAGCCCTTCCTGAGCCCCTAGTTTGGGGGCTCCATTGTGCTCCTCTGGGTTCCTGGAGATAGACTCTGATGGGCTGGCAGCCCCTCTGAGGGGCCTGGGAGTAGCTCTGCAGGGTGTTACTTGGGGTCCCCGCCTGCCATTGGCTGGGGAGAGTTCTCTTCAAAAAGGAACAAGGCTTAATTTAATCAAGTGACAAGAGCACTGTGCATTTCTAAAAGAGAAATCGCCCCCTCTGCCATCACCCCCGTGAGCCCTCCCCATGGCCGAAGCTGTGGAGCCACCTTCTCGTTCTTTTGTCTTCCCTCTCTGCCACCCCCAAGCTGTGCCTGGGGAGGCTGGGCAGGTCCATCAAGGAGCTGTCTCTACTGACAGCAGCTCCCCCTGAAGAGCAACGCTAATTTAGTCCCCAGGCTCACACTTGCCCACACAAGCTCCCTTCTCATCTGGGAGGAGCTGCAGCAGTGAGTGCAGACCCACTCACTCATCCACCAACTGCACATGAAACAGGTTCAATGTGAGGGAAATCTGTGCAGCGTGGCTGCTCCGCCTGGGCTCTAAGTGAGCATGCACCCAGCTGAAAGCACGCCTGGTGCAATTACCTCAGCGCTCCATCCTCAGCACCTTCTCCAGCCACTCCGAGGATTCCTGCTTACAGCTTTGAGCATGGTGTGCACACTGTGACACACCGCTGGAGCCTTCTCACATCCCCCAAAGCCCATTATGCCAGGGGCAGCCTTCTCCCCTCCATAGACAGATCTGCTCCATGCATACTGGGGCCCTGATCACTCCAAGAGAGGACCAGTGTCCTTCAGAGTGTGTTGTGGCCCATTGGCTTCCGTGGAGAGCTGGGACAGTCTTGGTCAAGGTGTTCCTGCAGGTAAAGGGACCAGCTTTTCTCTCAGAGGATTTGAAGCTCTTGCTCCCATCACATACACCTACCAGCTCCAAAAATAGTTCTTTAGTCAATTAGAAAGAAGTGCAACATGCATCTGGGTCTGTCTTTGGGCCACCAGACATCCATGTACCTTTCAAGAGCTCTAAAATCAAGGCAAAATGGTAGACACCTCAGCTGGGAACACAGAAACAAGGGTCTCACTGAAAGGAAAGGTCATACTGGTGGAGCTTAAGTGTTGGGCTTAACTATATGTGTTACCTTGTACTGAGCAGCTGTTACAGCACCTCTCAAATTTTTGTACTGCACTGATTTGCTGCAGCCTGTTAGGGCAGGGTCTCACTTCACTGTGTGTTCATGCATGGGTGGCACAAAAGGCCTAGTTGCTGCCACTCGCTCTAACACGAAGGATGGTCTCACCCACTGTTGAAAGGACAACAGCAAAGCCAGAATAACGCAGCAAAGAAAGCCGAGCCTGCTGGCTCATGCAGACTCTTTGCCGGCCTAGCCCTGCCTGCTGTCCTTGCACACTGTGGCAGCTCAGCTCTCATCTGCCCACCACAAGGCCTCACACCTCTCCGTCCCTACCCCTACCACTGCTAGCAGCTCATTGCCTCTTGCTGTGGGCACAACTCTGCATGCCCTGTGCTCACTCCTCAAAAGCCTTCCCGACCCAGCTCCCAATCCTCACCTCTCACAAAAGCCAGGATGCCATGCTCTGCTTGTCCCAGCTGAGATCATGGATCGGTCTGACCATGCTTCTGTGTGTCATCACACTGCAGAGTCCTTTTCCCTGTTAGAGCTAATGCTGAACAGCTCATTTTGCCTGTCATCTCACGGCACTGTGGTGGCTGCATGGCTCAGCTCTCTCCACCTTGCTGCTGCCCGGAAGATCTCCAGTACCAGTTTCAAGATGTCAGAGCAGGGACCCCTGCTAACCAGACAGCTCAGCTTCCTTCACGACAGCCTTTGAGCTTCCACATGAAGCACCCTTTTTAGCTAAGTTTCATCAAGAGGATCCCACATAAACATTTCCCTCCTCTCTGAAGCTCCGCAGAGATTCATAGAAGCCAATATTCCCACTCTGTAACCAAGTCCCTTCCAGTCTCCTACACATCCTTTCCCATGTGCAGCCCATCAGGGGCTCCCTCTACTGAAAACTGCAGATCCCTCTCCCTTCCAGCCAGCTGCGGACCATGCACCCTCCCTCCAGTGCTACATGCCACCAGAGGTGCAGAGCTCTCTCTCATCTGTGGCACTAGAGAATGCTAAGGAACTTGTTCTGTTGAGCAGCAAGAACTGGAACTGAGAAAACAGAACAAACCCCTTTCAAATACCCTCTCAGAGCAGCATCTGACCCCAGGAATTCAGACTCAGATGTGGTGGGTACTAGATTCCCAAGAGCCCTGGAGACCCAAAGACTAAATGGAAGAAGCTCAAACAGCACTTCATTTTTACAAGCAACAGGGACCACAATAAAGGAACTCAGACACACCCTTAATTCTAACAGTGCCTACTTCTGCAGCACTTGATGTATTTAAGAGCTTTCAGGTGAGTCAGGCAGCTGACAGCAACTGAAAATGCAGCACAGGAACCCAAGGAAGCTCGTATACCCCTCATAAATGAAAAATCACTATGGTATTTTGAGCAGAGATTGCAGGATGATGGCTGCTGAAGAGACTGATCTAAGATTGATCTTGCTGTTTCTGAGGACTTGTATCCATAGAGAGACTGGATTGTGACTGCAAATGGAGTGATGAGCTTGGATGTGCACAACAACGTGGTGCAGAATGAATTCTCGCCAAAGCACGCAGACATGCAGAGAAATGGAAGCTGTTGGTCCTGAGCAAGGCTGAAGGTGCAGACAAGACTGAAATCCAGAGTCTCCATGACAGAAGCAGGGGCTTGCAGGACTTGCAGCTTGGCTGAGACTTAGCAAGCTGCTGAAGCTGTTCATCTTGCAGTCACTGCTGCCACTTCAGGGGAACTACTGTCTTCAGAGACAAAGGACAGAAGTCCTGCAACAGCTGCCAGAAGTAGTATGTCAAGAAATATACTGGAAAGCTGCTCAGTGAGGGTAAAGACTGGAGCCACTGAGCGCAGCAGTGCCGATGGAGCCAACTAGACTCACTTAGTGCCAAGAACACAGGCCAAGAGCAGGCAGGTGATTAAGATAGGCCACTCTGCACCACCTGCTGCCCCATGCACGGTAAGCTTCACGCCAGTGCCCTGCTGCCTTTGTGTGCCTATGCCAGCACAGACGTCCTGGGGAGGAGCAGTGCAGAGAAGGGTATACATGACTGCAGTCACAAGTGGATCCAGCCAATGAGATGCAGGTTCCCATTCCCCATTCCCCATGCTAGAAGAGCAGAGATAATTTGAACAGAAAATGCTTGTCTCCATGCCAACAGTCATGAAAAAGTTGCATTTGAAAAGCTAATATTGTCTACTGTCTCATATGCCCAAGCGACAGGAGGATGTTTCGTCATCCTCTTTTATGATAGCCAGATTCCTGTCTCAACACTGGCTTTGGGGCAAGAGTCCAGCCCAGCCTGGCAGGAGTGGGGGAGTTCAGCAACAACAGAGAGGAGGTAAGGAGGGGAGAGAATCTGTGCTAAGACTTGTAGAGCTTGAGGGAAGGTTTATGTGATTATCTGTCATGCCAGATATGAGAAGAGCTATGTCCCTCCCAAGGCTGCTGTTTTGCCTAGCCCATGCTGGTAAGGCATCCCAGATCCACATCACCTGGCTGTTCTGCACACGCTGCACTGTCTCAGTGTTTCTGCACAATCCACAATGCTAGGCAAGGCAAGAAACCACAGGAAGGCGCTGATGGCAGAAGCTGGTGTCATGGTATGGTGTCATGGTGAGAGCAGCTCAGTGCTGCTCTCACAGGGTGGAAGTGCTTCAGTGGTGCAAAAGAAGGGGTCAGAGTGGTTTTTCTGCTAATAATCAGGGCAAGGGTTGGTAGCTGGGAGAAAAGACAAAGCAGAGCCAAACCTTCATAGAATCACAGAATGGTTTGGGTTGGAAGGGCCCTTAAAGACCGTTTCAGTACCAATCCCCTGCCATGGGCAGGGACACCTGCCACTAGACCAGGTTGCCCAAAGCCCTGTCCAGCCTGGTCTTGAGCACTTCCAGGGATGGGGCATCCATGGCTTCTCTGGGCAACCTGTTCCAGTGCCTCACCACGCTCAGAGTAAAGATTTTTTTCCTTACGTGTAATCTAAATCTTTCCTCTTTTAGTTTAAAGCCACTACTCCTTCCAGAAAGGAATAAACACAGGTATTCACGTACATGGTACCGGAGAAGAGGTGACCAAGGAATGTGGCAGGAATCCAGCCCTTGCAGGTACAGCTAAGGTGGAAAATGTTGTGAACAGAACTAGAGAGAATCCAGCAAGCCAGACTCAGTGTGCTTCCAGCAGCAGCAAGAAAAATGGCCATTCACTTTTGTCAACAGCTTGCCTGATCTCTCAGACTCACAATGCTGTTTTCAGAGCTATGAGAGGGCACCACTGTGTTCACAACATTTACAGCAGAGAGAACAACGTATCACAGACTCATTGGCAACCTGGGATGGGAACATCCCAGAGAAACAATAACCACTGAGTAGGAATCACACACTCCCTCCTCTGCACACCTCCACCAGCAGCCTTACAACAGGCTTTACTCAGCTCATCCACAAGCTGACACCGTCAATTGCTATGCACCAGAAAATTCACAAGAGAAAAAAAAAATCTGTGAGGGATGATCGATAGTCTCCATCATCTCCACCTTCATTTAAAGAATAGGTTGGACAAACATCTGATATTAAGTTAAGGTGATCTTGCCTGGACTAGATCTCAGTGTCCAACTCGACCTTTCTTTCTAAAGTCAGAACAAATCACAAAAAATCCACCTTTCCCACCTGCCCAAAAGGCTGAACCTCACATTCTCAAAGACCTGGAAAGCATGAAAGAACACAAAGTTTCTCTTTCACACACTACAGACATCCTCACAACCGGTTTCACAGAATCACAGAACCGTAGGGGTTGGAAGGGACCTCGAAAGATCATCGGGTCTAACCCCCCTGCCAAAGCAGGTTCCTCAGAGCAGGCTGCCCAGGTAGACGTCCAGATGAGCCTTGAGTATCTCCAAAGAACCTTCCTAAGTCCTCCACAACCTCTCTAGGCAGCCTGTCCCAGTGCTCTGTCACCCGCACCGTGAAGAAGTTCTTTCCCATGTCGGTGTGGAACTTCCTGTGCTCTATCTTGCGGCCATTGCCCTTTGTCCTATCCCCACAAATGACTGAGAAGAGGTTGGCTACATCCTTCTGTCTCCCACCCCTCAGATATTTGTACACATTGATGAGATCCCCTCTCAGTCTTCTCTTCTCCAGGCTGAACAGACCCAGGTCTCTCAGCCTTTCCTCACAGGGAAGATGTTCCAGGCCCCGTATCATCTTTCTCCCTCTGCTGCTCTTTCCAGGAGATCCCTGTCTTTTTTGTACCAGGGAGGCCAGAACTGGACACAGCACTCCAGGTGAGGCCTGACCAGGGCAGAGTAGAGGGGGAGGGTCACCCCCTTTAACCTGCTGGCCACGCTCCTTTTAATGTGCACCAGGATCCCATTGGCCCTCTTGGCCACCAGGGCACAGTGCTGGCTCATGGCCAACCTCTTGTCCACCAGGACCCCCAGGTCCTTCTCCTCAGTTTTGGAAGTCTATTTTTTTTTTAAACATTTAAGAAATTGTGAATGAATTATAGGACTGATAAAATCACAGACTTTGACTTTCTGTGTTACTTTAGAACAAGATCTTGACATATATGAGAGAAAGGGAAGTACTTGTGGTCTACACAGCACTAGGATTCACTTCAAAAAACTTGAAACAAAGCGGTAAAAGAAATTCATTCCAACTAAAGCAACAATTTCAATACAGGAAAATGAGTATACAGACACTTATTTTTGATTGATCTAATGAAGTGTGATTTTGTACTCTTTTGTACTCTCAGCTGCACTCTTGTATTGAAATGGTGATATTGACTTTAGACAATACAGGCTGTACCTTGAGAAGACAAGCATAATAAAGAGGTAACTGGGGGTGGAAGGCAGAGCAGCCCACTCCTTCACCTCACTGCCAGGAGAGGGCTTGCAGCAAGCTTTCATCTGATACCTTAAGCCCCTGGCTAAAATGAAAACATACCAAGACAACAAGCAACAACCAGTCATTTAATAAAGATCACATAAGCCCCACAGTGCAGATAAAAATACTTTTCCCTCCCCACGTACCATGCAATGACAACACAAATCCCCATAGGATGTGTCTGCTGCAGCTTCTTCTTCCCCAAAGTCAGCGACAGCACTTCACATGCCAACCCACTGTCCTTCCCAAACGCACCTCTGAGGTGCACATCCCCTGCCTGCCAGCACATTCCCTTCCCTGCTGCAGCGCTCCTTGTTACCACTGGGCTTCCAGCTGAACAGTGCGGGAAGGCGGGTGGCACAGCCCACCCACCAAGCCACACCAGAAGACTTCGGCAGCCCCTGGGCCACCACAAGCAGTTGGTCAGGGCTGAGACAAAGGCGTGTTTGAGGTTTTCTGGCAAGGCTGTAGCTGGAAGTTATGAGTCTTCCTCAGCTGAGTGAAACCCCTTTCTGGAGTCTGACTTTTGTGCGAAGTTGTTCCTCCAGTCACACAAATGACTAATTTCTACAGGTTCCCTTTCTGTTCTATTTACACTGCAATTTTGAATTTTCTAAGGGCTGCTGATATGCATCCTGCAAGCTCTGCCAACTGCTGGCAGCCTTTTCTTCCACCAAGCCAACATTTCTTCAATTACCCCTTTTTTTTTTTTTTTTTTTTTTTTTGCATAGTTTATTTAACAAAAAGCCTGGAAGACCCCCAGGGACTCTCAGCTGGTTCCTACCCCCACGCAGACCACATCACTGCTAAGGCTGCCGGATTCAGCCTCCAACAGGTGCCACGAGGAAGTCTGTCTGGTGCTGAACATCACAGCTCTAGTCTGTCCTGTAGGCAGAAGACATTGATGCTCAAGAGAAACCAGCTGCAACAGATGTAACCAGATCTGGGGACCACTGGCCATGCACCACAGACAGCACAGACCTGTTTCACTGCTAGACACAGAGGTCACCTGCAGAGACCACAGCATTGCCCAGCCTGTGCCACCTGCTCTGCCCGCCCTCCAGGCTCTGTCTTCAGTCCACAGCATCCTGCAGCCTGCCAGGCTCCCCTGTCATGAGTGCCTGGGGCAGTCCCACTAACTGTGCTGCCCTGTTGCCCCAAGCTCTTGTGTGCCCACAACTTCTGATCCTTCCCCTCTCTTCTCCTGTTGAGTTTCAACTCAATGTCACTGCAGAGGTGCCCCTCCATTGAAAACCCTAGGGATACTCCTCTGGGAAAATCTTCACCGTTGGAGGAAAAACACTGACCTCCCCTTCTTCCCATCTATCCCCATTTACTATCTGTTATTTAATCCATGCATACTTGGTGTATGCACAACCCCCATTCCAACTGGCCAGACATCTCGGCAAGCTCAGAGAACAAACCCTGCACCAGGTGCCAGTTTTGATTAAAAGATCAGTGATACTTTCATAGATATACATGTATATGGAAGTTACATAATTTATTTATAAGAAGGCATATTCAAAGAACACTTGCTGAAGGCTTTTCTACAAGCATCAGTCAGTTTGTTCTGTCAGGCCAAGGAGGCTGCAAGTATGAAGGTGAAACGCTGCTAACCATGTGCTGCTTCAGAATAATATTTCTTTGGTTATAACTTATTTTTATTATTAAATTTTGCTCTTGAGTTTATGTAAAATTTTATACTAGTCAGTTCTAACTATCAAAACTAGTATCATTATGTAAACCTTACTCTATCTTTGTGTAACCTTAACATTCAACCCACCAAATCCTGCCATATAAACACTCTGAGTAACAAGCACAAGCTGGGGGAGTGGTCACCTAATTAGAAGAGCCCATTTTCTCAGGATCAGCCTTCAGCATCATCTCACTCAAATAAGCGTTTTACTACTTTACTGCTAAAATGCATATTCTCTTACCTTGTAGCTCAATCCTGAAACATGCTTCAGATACATGAGATTCAACTATTAGTGATAAGCACAATAGAAACACCCTAAAGGAAATTAAGTATTGCTTATAAACACGCAATAAACATACAGAGTCATGAAGTGAACTGTGATTAAAAAAAAAATAAGAAAAAGAAGAAGAAGGTGAGCGGCTACAAATTCCTTGAACACTTTTCATCCTGGGCACTGAGTGAATCAATCTCTGTGAAATGTGACCATATCATTAAAGACTGTGACAGCGCATATATCCAGACAAGCCTTGATTCTGCTATTACAGAACTGGGTGTTTGCCTTCACAACTATAATGCCTTATCTGCCACATCACACCAAAAAGCGTAAATGGAGATCTGACTCACGCACAAGATGCATCAGCCAGCTCTAGGCCAAGGACACTGCTCTGCTTAACACACCAAGCTATGTAATACATTCTGGCAGTTTCTTCCATGAAAAAGCAGGGGTAGCAGGCAAGGTAGATGAGCAAAAGTCCTCTTTTGTAAGTGAAATTACCGGGTACATTTCAAGTTGCCAGACAATTCTGCCAGGAATTACGACAAAAAGCAAAGACGAACAAACTGGGGAGTTTGGTTTTCCTAGTGAAGGCTGATACAAGATCAAAATGGAAAGCATGAGGTGAGGATACCAACGTAGCATGACGAAGGAGTGGAATGTTCTAATAGTCACACACATGGCTGCAACCATGAGTCTCACATCCCCTGCTAGTGAGTAACATGCAGAGGAAAGCCAGTTCCTATTTCTTATTCTGCCTGTGAATTCTAGCTTTACAGATGCATCCATGATCTCAGCCTGAGATTTTTCTTCCTATCCCTTCTGTTGGGAGCAGAGTAGAAGAACATGTGGAGATGTGACTCGTGTACAAATCTATGCAGCACTGTCAGACTGCAGGTAGCTTCACTCCCACGGATTTGAGAGAGGAACAAAAATAGGGGAAGAAAATAGGCTGAGAAAAGAACAGGAGAAGAACCTGGGTAAAAACAAGCAAAGCAATGAATTGCAAGCAGAGATGATACAATGAACCATGGCTAAAAAGAATAGCTTGAACAGTTCAAAGTTCAGCTCTTGTGCAAACATTACAATCTGCTCTCATTGTCTGCAAATGCGGCTCCAGCCAAAGTTCTGCTATGAGCTAAATGGAATGTGTGTTGTCTGTTGTATTCTCAAAGTCCTTCTGCTAAGTGATACAGAGATGCAAGAGCCAGAAATTTCAGACACAAAGAAATACAGAATGTAACCCTTTCCTCCAGTTCTGAATTTGTCGTACATCACTTTGCTTTGATTTCATACATTACAGGTGGCAGAGACCTCTCTCCCTAGGACTGAATAAATCTTAAAAACATAGTTGGACAGATTCATTTTACTGAAGATTGACCTATAGCTATAAGTGCTGACAACAATTATCAGCATTTCTCAACAAGTCAACTATTCATTTAATTAAATACCAAACAATATTCATGCCTTGACCTTTAACAGTAACTTCTTTAAGAAGAAAAGTAAATTTACCAAGTCAAGTAGACTTGAAATGTTTTCTAATCACTTACTATTCAATACTTGAAAAGGTGTTAAAGGTTTCATAGGTCCCATGTCCCACTTTAGCCTGCTCATCAGAAATGTGAACAATTGGCTGTACTGTTAGGGCCTGGTAACAAAATGCCTTGAAAAAACAGGGTTCTTCCCACAGATACCTATGGAAACACAAAGACTCTGGATCTAGATGTGAGGCAGACTCCTGCCCCCATCCAGAGAAAGCTGCAAAAGAAGGGATTCAAAAACCTCACATGCACTGGCCTTGGGACTCCTCCTGAACAAGGGAAGTTTGTATCAGAGAGAAGATGCAGAAGTGCTCCCAGGCTAGAGGCAGTGGAGGAGGTGGTCAATCACGGTTCTTCCGTCTGGTGCACAGTGGCGACAGAGGTGCTGATGAGGTCTTGGGGAAGGCTCTCACGTGCTTCCTGCATCCGGCGCCGTGCCCTCTGGAAAGCCTCTGCAACACAGCAGGTGACAGCAAGTCAGAATGCATCAGACAGCCTCAGAGAAGAGGAAGGATGAGTCCACCCAGTGATCATCATCTCCCTCAGAACAGGAGTCTCACTAAGTACCACCAACAAAGCACCTGGATCTTGCTGCTCTCTTCACTTCCAGCCCTGTCTTTGCTCTGCACATAATGGAATTGGAGACAGGGCCTGTGCACCACAGCCCCAAGCTATGTTTTGTGCCAGGAAAGACCAGGTAACCCAGGCTTTGCCCTCATGGAGTGACTATCCCTCCTGCCTGCTGAGGGCTGATGCCTCCTCAAGTTTCCGGCAATTTCAGGTCAGAACATTTAACCTCTGCTATGGACTCGGGCTCAAGAGTGCTCACAGTGGGGGATAATCAACCCCACAGCAATGGATTCTCCTTGCCCACTCTGTAAAAAAAGGGGGCAAAAGTGAGCCTGAGGCTCCCCAGGCAGAATGAGACTAAATGCCCTACCCAAAACATTGTAGACAGAGCTCTGCTGGCTGAAGCCTCCAAGCCGGTCCAGTACACTCTGCACACGATGCCTCGAGGCACTGGTTTCCAGAAATGCTCTGCACAGAAATACAGTTTGAAGTCAGGGCTGGAAGAACACTGCTGTCAAGATAGAGCTTGCAATCGCTGCAGCACTCACTTAGATTGCTGCAGGCAGTAAAGCCGGAACGTGACGTTCCCTGTTGTCTCTGTGCGAAAACCAAAGCGGCTCAGACGCTCTCCCTGCAAAGACAGCAAAAGTTCTCGTAACAACAGCCTGCAACCTGTTGCAGCAGGCTGACCCTGGCAAAAATGAGCATGCCCCACCAGAAGCATGCACTCCTGCAGGCACAGTCTCTTCCAGTCCTGCTGTACACAGAAAGTGAGGTAGGAGAGAAGGGCAGATTGTACCAGACTGTGCTGAGAGTAGGATGTAAACACTAGCAAGCTGACGGTGCAATGCTGAAGGAAGGTTTAAACTGCTTATTCTCACTCAAAGCCATTTGAGACTAACTTGCTCATTACACCAGCAAGCACCTCTGCAGCTTTCTTAAGAATGTGGAACTTCTGCCTGCTTCACACCCATCAGCTTATCACTGTAGGCAACTCACTTCCAGGTGCAGTACAGCCCATGTTCCTTACAAAAAGGCATAAAGATGTCTATACTTGGTTAAAAAAAATGGTGACCTGACATACACTTTTCAGACAAGGACAGCACAAGCAGGGGCAAGGCAAAACTTTGGTCCATGTACAACCATTTCTCTAGGTTACACACACCTCAAAAGGCAGAGAGCTCTGTCTCAGGGTTTGTCCATTCTTGTCTTGCTCCCAAGTATCAAAGGGGATCCATTTCTTTAGTCAGAGGGACATGACCACCAGATTATCTATTCAGTCCAGTCCAAACTGTCCACAGATATCTGAAGTCAAGAGACACCAGATTCTGCATCTGGGATGGGGCAGCCTTGGATATACGTACAGACTGTGAATGAGAGGCTGGAGATCAGCCCTATGAAAAGGGATCTGGGGGTTACGGTCAACAAGAAGTGGAACCTTAGTCAGCAATGTGCCCTGGCAGCCAAAAGGGCCAAGTGTATCCTGTGCTGTGGTAAGCACAGCAAAGCTCAAGGTCAAGGGGAGTGCTTGTCCCGCTCCACTCTGCACTGGTGCAGCTTCACCTTGAGGACTGTGTGCCACTTGGGGAGCCACAAGAGAAGAAGGACATCAACCTCTTAGAGAGGTCCCAAAGAATCACAAAATGTTAGGGATTGGAAGGGACCTTGAAATATCATCTAGTCCAATCGTGGGCACCAGAGATTGTGAAAGGCCCAGAGGGCACGGCGTAGGAAGAGAATTTGATGTGGTTTGGTTTGTTCAGCTTAAAGAAGAGAAGGCAGAGGGGTGACCTCATGGCGGCCTACATCTTCCTCACCAGGGGGAGTGGAGGGGCAGGCACTGATCTCTGGTGCGCGGTGAGAGGACCTGAGGGAACAGCAGGAAGCTGCCTCAGGGCAGGCTCAGACAGGAGCTGTCAGGAAAAGGTTCTTCACCAGGAAGCTTCCTTCCAGGCACTGGAACAGGCTCCCCAGGGAAGCAGTCACGGCACCAAAGCTGCCAGAGGTCCAGAAGTGCTTGCACAAGGCTCTCAGACATATGGCTTAATTTTCAGGTAGTTCTGTGTGGAGCCAGGAGTTGGACTCGATGATCCTCGTGGGTCCCTTCCAACTTGGGATAATTTATGATTCTGCAGTTCCAAGAGTGTAATCCACCTTCTCCCAGCAAAAGCAATGTCCTGCAGTTGAGCCTACCTTGAAGGTTGCTGGTATCCTGATATAGGTCATGTCCTCTAACTCAGGAGATCCACCAATGAAAAATCTCCTCAGTTCAGCAACAGTCCCCAGCTCCACAGGGCGCCAGGTAGGGATGGTGAGTACGTGGAGACCTGAGCACAGGACAGGACAATTTAGACAACAGAACAATTTAGCAGCTATGACCAACAACGTAAAGTCACAGAGGTCATCACAGTAGATGGATAGCTACTGGTTCCCAGGGTTTTCCCAATAAGCAAGCCCCAGTCATACAGACAGCATTGAAACTACCTTTGCCTATGAGGAGCATCTACTTATTACTTCATGAGAATGTCAAACTAGTTGTGAGCCTCAGATTTCATCTGGGACAAATGGGGCCTATTGCTAGTATAAAGATGGACATGCAGTGCTACACAAAAGCATCATAACATGCAATTTTGCAATGGAACCACTGAAGGAGAAAGGATAGCAACCCATGATGCTTCTCAACAAGGCATAACAGTGCACAATATATCAAATCTCTCTTTGCTGCCTCACAGACAGCTAGCTATTCCCCTCAGTATGCAAAGGTGAAGCAATGCCAGGATGGGATGCATCCAGTCCCAGGAGAACCATTCAACTGTCATTTCCCTAGCATAATGTCCCAAGGATGTTTTACCTGGAGATGCTGGCAGCACCAAGGAACCATACCCTTCAACACGGTATCTTTGCCAGAAATCAAAGGATAGAACCTCAAAGTAGATAACAGGCCATTGAGGGAGACAGTCTGCAAGGAAATGGAGCAGATTGCAACTTTTTAAAAGCTGTAGAGGGAGATTATCACAGAAGGGAAAAAAAAAAAAAAAAAAAAAAAAAGACTAACTCCGCTAGCAAGGAGCCTTTTCTGTATTTCTCCTAAAATGACAGATCTAGATGTATGGGTGATTATTTTCCCCTATAAAAGCTGAACCTTCAGACTTGAGAATGAAAACAGAATTATTGGTAAGATGCTAAACATTTGGGAAAATTCTTTGTTTTGATGAGTCTCTGACAGCAAGTCCAAACTGGTTTCTCTATCATTTGGGCAGACAAGACACTCTTCTGCAAACAATTGATGCAAAACATGGGAATCTTTTTATCTCTGACCTTTCTCATCACTGTTGGGGGATTATTAACTTGGATTGTCCTACATGCCTCCAAGCATTCATTTATTTTCTCCATGGTGAAACAAACTCATTATATTTATTCTAGGCTGAAAGTTTGTTAATGCTGAATACTCCAATCCAAAGTGTTGCCCGAATACTCAAATCCAATGCATGCACTGGATTCAAGTGGCAGGCATGCTGTAAAGCTGTCCCTGGTGATTGCAAAACAAAGAGCAGAGGGGTTGGTGAGAAAACAGTAGCAACACAGTGAAGCAGTAGGAAAAGGAAACAGAGATCCAGCTCAAAATACAAATGGAAATTTCAAAGTGACATAGACAATACAAAGATGATAAAGGTCACCAAGTGTGTCTGCTAACTTAAGATTCAGCACGTAGTTTTAACTGTGTACAAAAATAGGCCCATTTTTTTCCACTGCTCTATGCAGTACAACATGCATGGCAATGCAGACCAGCATGCCAGGCATTCTGAGACAGACAAGCTAAGACCCAAGTAGTTCTGCATACGGATGAAGCTGACTATAACCTGGAAGCAGAGCAACTTCAATGAATACATACAAATACTAATGCATTGTTGGGGAGTGCAAATTTAATATGTGTCCCAAGGCTATGCAGTGATGGGGTGAATGTCTTCTGACGGAGCAACATTTCCCTGAAGTGGTCAGGGCACCAAACCTGCTGGAGTTCAAGAAGCATTTGCACAATGCGGTCAGAAATAGAGTCTGATTTTTGGGTGGTCCTATGTGAACTTGAACAATACAATCCTTGTGGGCCACTTCCAGCTAGGGATATTCTATGATTCTATAGTTTTATGATTCTGTGATTCCCTTTGTTTACAGCTGTCCTTTCACCTCGGCAAAGGACCGTCAACACACCAAACAGCATTATGCCTCCACTGCAGCCAAGAGATGTCAGAGCTTTATATTTAAGAGAAACAAGGAGACATACCTTCTGATTCATTTTCTTGGGAGAAAAACATCTCCAAAGTGAAGGGGTAGCAGAAGTACGCCACATTATCCTAGAAAAAGAATGGGACAGAGATCAGATTCCTGGAGAAGAGAGTTCCATCACTGGTATCACAGAGGTACAGAAAGCACTGAGAAAAGAAATAATAGTAGAGTACTAATGATGTCCAGACAAGATCAATCACATCACACCAAGAAACACTTGACTGCACAATGGACCTGCACACAATCCCACTACCATGTTGACAAAACAGGCTAAAATAAAAAAATAATGAAAATAATGAAAAAGAGCAAAACACCTCAAGTGACCATTCAGCCATTTGCATAACTATTACAGAATGCCACAGTCTACACAGGAGCCAAGCAAAATACCTCAAACAACAGTCCTACCAAAATGGTGTACGATAATGATTTTAATATGCAAAGCAGTTTACATAAAATACATTAAAATACATTAAAATTTGATTGATTACATTAATACATTAAAAGTTTATAAAATTCAGATTTTACTGTCTCTCAGAGAGAAGCTGGAAGAAAGGTTGATTCTGAGAAATCAGTTTTGAGACTGTGTGCACTCCAGTCTCAGGCAAGCCAGAACAATTCTCCATTAACTCTGAGCATTTGAGAACACAAAAATCAAAGATCCAAAGGCAATCAGCCAGAAGGAAGGAAAAAGTAAGGTTCCAGAAACTGCTCTGATGTTTTATTTGAACACAGTGGAACCATGAAAAATGTCAAGTATAACAACAATGAGGAGGATTCCAAATATGCTCTGCTCTTCAAAGGAGCAATTGAGCCAGAATCTTTGTTGAATAAATCTGTAACTTGTTATATATTTCACTTCAGAGAATGACTGTTGAAATTCTGCTCTGCAGGTCTGAAAGTGCCCTTACCCAGCCCACTGTCTTGGTGGCGCAGGTCTGTGTCACTCCTGATAGCTGCTGGAATGCGGGGCTTGACCAGTCTGGGAGAAGAGAATGTGAGCACAGGGGTGAATACTTTGGGTGAGAGGAATGATTCATATACCAGAGCCAGCTCAAAGGAGAAAGTCAGACTCAGATGTTCACCCACACTGAATTTCCCTAGGTGCAACCTGCTCCATCTTGTTCCAGGTGCTCTCCAGAAAACCCTGGATGTATGATAGCACCAACTCCACCTTTGGACAATGGTAGAAGCTTATCAAAACATACATGGAACCAAAAGCAGCATCTCCTCAGGCAAATATCAGGGTATAACCAGAAGGGAGCCAGGGCCATAGCTTCAGGGGGATTAAACACATAGCAGGACGTGCATGTTAGTGTTGGGAACCTTATTTATCAGTCAAAACTGAATACATTAGTGTCAACACAAAACATGAAAAGACAATGCTGGGCAGAGAAATCAGACAAGGTCATTGCTGAGGCAGAAAAGACAGGAAGGCTCTTCTCTGCAGTATCAGGAATGAACCTGGGGTGGTTTGCTGGACACAATCACCTCTGGTTAAGAAGTCCGTGGACCAAATCCAGCCAAATTTGGAATGGACAAGAGGGGAAGATGCTGATACAAACATGTCAGTTTAGTACAAGCCACCAAGTTCTGCACTTTTAGCTCTGAAGACTTCTATTTAGATCTCAGACCCTACCTTCCCTTTTACTAACTTTTAACAGAACTGATCTGACTGACCAGCCTAAGCACGCTTTATTCCTTAAATCATTGTGTTATAGCTGGAAGCATGAATACTCACGGTCAGGCAGCTCCAGGAAGAAATGAACATAGAGGTTGTCATACTCATAGCCTTGAGCTGAAACTGAGAAGAGAGAATGAATTTCAGCAGCTCACTTCCACATTAACTCCTCCATTATGCAATGTAGACTTTTGGGAGAGGCATCACAAATAACCTCAGCACAACCAATTACTGCTAGAAGATGGGAAAAGGCAGGGTCTTCAAAGTAAAAGAATAAGACCTCAGAGAAGACTTTCTCAGGACTAGCCTATCCTCATATAACTAACCAGATTAGAGAGGTCACAAAATTAACTGCCTTCTTTGCTATAATGTCTGTTAGTTCCCCTATCTGTTGTCCTTTATTCAGAACTCTGTCTTCCTAGAAAGCTGCAGTATTTATAAACCTCCAATCAGTAAATGCCACTTGACAGGTTAGTCTGCAAAAGCAGTGGAGAAGAGAGAGTAAGTAAAGAATTTTAGGGAGAGAATCACCTACTCTAGACCAGGTTATGAACCAATAATCTTTAGACCTTTATAGCCTCAGCCATCCCAGCACATCCAGATTTGCCCCTACAGTTACTGTTCATAATGAGGACTCACCTACTTCTCCATTCACTAAAAGACGCAATGTACCAGGAAGAGTCTGTAGAAACAAGCAGATAAAGGGCTCAGTGGAACCTCATTCAGTTTCTCCCTACCAGGGTGTCACATGGATATCCTACAGACATTTGTACTTGAATGCTTCACTTTGCTGGTCAGGGAGAAATCATCACTTCTTGTATCAACCTGTCATCCTTTCCAGAAGTCAGCAGTCCCTCTGGATATAGGCTCTCTACTAAGACCAAATTCCTGTACTGCAGGAATTCACTACTCTGTAAAGCAGATCTACAGGTTTCTAGATGGATATAAAA
This sequence comes from Nettapus auritus, assembly GCA_011076525.1. Taxonomy (NCBI): domain Eukaryota; kingdom Metazoa; phylum Chordata; class Aves; order Anseriformes; family Anatidae; genus Nettapus; species Nettapus auritus. The sequence goes on from CM021783.1 coordinate 205,290, forward strand.
ATGTAGTGAGAAGTCACTTGCAGAAATCATAAAATTTGTCCTGGTTCTCCTGTAGCGTTCTTGCATTTGCTCAAGAGTATGAAAAAAAAATAAAACAACAACAACCAAAATAACAAAGCCAAAAATCCATAGGACTTCTGGGACTTTTTTTTAGGCAGGAAAATGGTGCATGAGAAAAGTTTAGTGAGTTTCAAGGCTGGGAAGGGCTGTTTACTTGAACAAAGTGGGACATAGATACATTTGATATTCAAGAAGTTAACAGCAATCTCTATCCCAAAAGATATAAATCCTCTTTCTGTCTTATTACAGTCAAAGACCTTCAAACAATGGATGCAGTCTCACTGAGACTGTAGCATTCAGCATGCTCTGTTACAGGTCTGACAGATGCATGTTGGACCCTCGCAGGCCCCATATCCATTGCAATCATACCCTTTCAACCCAATTTTCAGTAGGAGACCATGAGGTAAAAGCTGCCAACACACTCCCAGAATGACACAATCTTTGGAGACTGGTACAGATGGCAGCCATGTGAACCAGGTGAACAGCCTGCAAAGGCCGCAGGGCTCCAGGTCCCTGCTGAGTGCCGCTGGTACTCACCATCTCAAATTCTGAGCCTACAAGACCACTGAGGTACTCCTTGTGTCGACTGTACAGCTGAAAACACAGAACAAGTGGATTAGATTGTCTTTTTGATTACAGGTTTTTACTTATATTACTGCAAAAATTGTAATGGATATGTAACTTAAAACCAACTTAAACTGTTGACAGGCTCAGCTAACAGTTTCTTTTATAGTAGATACAGAGAATATAAGAATTTAATAGAACAAAAGATGCATAACTGCTAACACTGCATGAATGTCCACCTTCAAGAAGAAACCTCGTCAAAGGTCAATATGAGGTAAAAAGAAGCTCCAAAGAATCAGCAGTTCTTAAATGACATAATGGGAGATTAGTGTATCTAGATCGGGATTTCCTAATTGACCACAAAACCAATAAGGAACTGTACAAGTTAAAATTAAAAACAAAAACAGACTAAGTATCTTTATAGACTGCCACAGGCAAAAAGACAATTAAAAAAGATCAAGGCACAAAATGAGTATCTCAAGTATCCAAGAACATTATGGATAATGAGAAATCATTCACGAAGTATACAGGCAGCAAGAGGAAATCCAATGAAAGGTTTTGCCCACTGCTTGAAAGGGAAGGAAAACCACTGGCAGGTGACACTATTGGTGGTTTCTTGCATCAGCTCTTACTACATATATCAACTATAGTCAATAGCCTACACAAGTTTACCAGTGGCAAATAGGCAAGGCCCTCAACCTAGTTTAAGGAATGAAGCAGTCAGTGAGTAATTATTGGAGTTCTTATATCACTGAACATGATGAAACTCACTGCCAGTAACATTCATTTTGTAGCACTAACGATTATGTCTACGTGGAGGTCTTTATTCCCTTGGTCAAATCGGGACGACTAGCCAATATAATCAGTAGAGGCCAGTCCTTACATCTCTGAACACACGCTGCTCACACTCCTCCTCCTCTTGCTGCACTTGGACGGATGCATTCTCAATGGTGTATTTCCACAGCTCTCGCTTCTGTCTATCCAGCTCAATCCTGCAGAACCCCAAAATGCATGGGGAAAACCCCATTATGCAGAAAACAGACCCAACAATATCATCAGCTGTGCCATCATAACACACCAATCCCCCCATCAAGGCCTGAACAGAAACAAAATGTCACTACTGGTCCTCTCCTCATTCCTGAGCGCCTGACAGTGTCAGTAACTCAGAGAGACCTTCTTTTGTCCATTGTACACATAACCTGTATCCCTAGGGACTGGATCCAAAGCCCCACACATCATACGCACAGTGACACCAAGCACAAGGAAACAATAGCCCTGTCTTAGAAACCTTTGGAATAAACCTAAATAATAGCCCTCAATTTAAGTGCAGACTCACTGCCTAAGGGGTAATGAGGAGACAGCAATTTCAGCCCTCGATACCAGCCCCAAATGTGGTACCAGCCCTGTCCCACTCACCAGTACGCTCCTTTGGTGCCAGTAAAGTCAGGCTTCACTGTGATCACCCCATTGCCATCCACCTTGATTGTACAAAGAACATGTTCATATTCCCTTTGACCAAGCCTAATGGAAGACATCAAGAAACACAAAGACAGTCTAAATAGAGCACATGGACACTTTCTTGCTCTGAAACAGCAGAGCTGGTAAAGGCACATGGAGGTACAGAAGGGAATAAACATACCAATACTTCCCTACATTAGTTTAAGAAGCCTTTTGGAGGGATACATTCCATACCTCCCAAGAAGCAGAGAAAATAGCAGCTTGAGTTACTGAGCTCTTTGAATTACCTCCCCTTAACTATTGAGAGAAACAGGTTTGAGTAAGGAGAGGAGATGGGTTTGTTTCTGGGAAATTAAGATAACTGGGGGATTTTACTTACTTCCCATAAGGTCCCAAGTCCCCCATGATGTACATGGTCTGAACAGGAGTGTTAATCACATGATTGTTCTTTATAAATTCTTCTGAGGGCTCCCAGGTGATGATTTTTGACTTCAGAGAATTCGCTTCTCTGTCAACAACATGAGTACAACTTATTGTTAACAGAACTCACTGCGGTAGCCAGCAATGAACTCTCCCATGATGAGGAGTCAAACTGCCAGATTCTGAGTGCAACACAGCTCAAGCCACCAACTTCCACAGACCAGGCTGCTCTGCAGCTGGGACAACAGGAAACCTGCATTAGCAAGCTCCAACACCAGTCTGCACTCACATTGGCTTACGATCTTGTCTTCTTCTCCTCACGTTGGCCATCCTCTCTGCCAGATATGACGGCACCTCATGATCTGAGTCAGTTACCTTTTGGCAGTGCTGGAGGAGAGAAACAGAATAGAACCAGCTTAAATACAACATGACTTCTTTCTCAAACACATCTCCACTCCTGGAGAACAGAACAGGTATTTACTCACACACACGCATGGACAAACTGCTAAAAGACTGTAGAGTTGATTCACTGCTCTTGTGGAAAAGCAGAGCTGAACTCCATCCAGCAAGTTACGTACATATGTGATGGAAGTTTCCCTCCCTATTTTACTGACCAGTCCTTGTAATAGGAATGTGTGTTAACTTTGTTGGTATGCATATAGTGCATATGGATGTATACTAGTTTGCATTTTATGCTCATGAGTGGAATTTCTTGTTCATACAGTAAGCAAACTAAAAGACACCTGCTCATCACAAGGTTCAGAGACAGCCCAACCTTGGGGATCAGTACTTTGCTATTCTGCTATTTGAATGATCAAAGAAGCAGAACTGCAGACAACCAAGATCCTAGCAGCCTAAGCCCCTCTAAAATATGCTTGAAACCTCTCGCCCCACATTTGGGGTCACAACTATTACAAGATCAATCCAGGAATGACTGGATCAGAAGCCTTTTTAAGTTTCACTCAGCTACATTACAAATCATCCATATAAATATCCCCGGTCTTCCACGCAGGGTCATGCTGCCCCTCACAACTTCTTGCCAGTGAAGCTGAACAGTAAACAGGATAAAGGAGTCTCTTCCCATCCTTGGGCTATCAAGACAGCATGAATCAAGACTGCTAGAAAGCATTGTGTGTGAGTCACCCCATGCACATGAATAAACCTGTGCCTTGTAATTCTGTATTCTGTGTCCAGAATTCTCACCTTGGTTGGTAATAAGCCAGTTGCAAATTTTTCTAACAGAGCAACTCTACAATGCCAAGTCCCTCCAACCTGTCCCTGCCCATTGCACTGGAACAGGGAGACCTCATCCTGGGTCTGGGAGGCCAGGTAAAGCTGCCTGCAGAAGCAGTATGTTCTCCTGCTCCCAAGATATGTGGCTTGCTGCCCCATGGCCAAGAAATGACAACCATTCCCTCTGCAGTGGGCCTAGTGTTGTTGACAGATACTGCTGTACAGATTGTGCAAAACAAAAAGCTGGTACCTCCTCTAGGTTGGTGAAGCGGTCATGATCAGTGTAGGTGAAGATGCGATAGTTCTTCCGACCCCCAGCCTTCTCCAGTTTCAGGATCTGCTCATGGTATTGCCGGTCCAGGTGAGTTTGACAGGCTGACTCATTTTGATAAAGATCCACCTCAAACTGAGAGCACCATAGGTAAAATGTAAAAGCTGCATTTCATCAGCAAGCTCAGGGCCAAAGTTTTCCAGATGAGATTTGTGGAGACACCAAAGTGCTACACTTGGGTCACAACAACCCAGTGCAGCGATACAGGCTTGGGGAAGGGTGGCTGCAAAGCTGCCCAGCAGAAAAGGACCTGGGAGTGCTGGTGGTGTGTCTAGGTGGCCAAGAGGGTTAACAGCCTGGCCTGCATTAGAAACAGCATAGCCAGCAGGACTAGGGAGAAAAAACCTTCAAGATCACCAAGTCGAACAAGGGGGCAGTCCTCTATGCTGGTAAGCTCACTACAAGAAGGATACTGGGTTGCTGGAACACATCCAGAGAAGAGCAACAGAGCTTGCAAAGGGACTAGAAAACAAGACGTATGCGGAGTGGCTGAGGGAACTGGGACCGTTTAGTCTGGAGAAAAAGAGGCTGAGAGACCTCATCGCTCTCTACATCTGCCTGAAAGCTGTCCCCCTGCTGGGGCCCCGCTCGCCCCGACACGGGCGGCGGCGGCAGAGGGACGCAGGGGAGCCGTCGGTCGGCACAGCGAGGAGAAACCGCCGCCGCACACCCACCTGGCTGAAGAGCTTCTCCTGCCACCCCACCTCGGCCTCCTCTTCCTCGTCTGGGGGCCGCCGAGCACCTGCGGTACGGGGTCGGTCACCACCGGCAGCGCTCGGGAGCGCCGCCCCGCGGGACTCCCCACTTACCGGGCGAGGCGCGGGCGGCCAGCGCCAGGAGCTCGGGGCCGCGCGGTGCGGCGAGCGGCGGCGGCGGCGGCGAGGCCTGAGCCGGGAGGGGCCCGGCGGCCGTGACCCGCTGGATGCGGACCCTGCGGGGGGACAGGGAGGAAGACTGAGAGGGAGCAACCCCGGGGGCCGGGCCGGGCCGGGCGGGGCGCTCACCGGAGGCGCAGGTTGCGCACGGGGTCGCGGGAGCGATACACAGCGCCGCCCGCCTCGGCGCTCCACAGCGGCTCCGCCATGGCCCTCACCATGGACACGGGGCGGCGGCGGCCGCAGCGCCTCCCCCCGGCCGGAGGGCGCCGAGCGGCCGTGGCTCCGCCCCGGCCGGGCGGCGGCAGGGCCCGTACCTCGCGGGCCCCCGGCCCGGCCTTTAGGCGCTCTTGCGGCCCGGCTGCGGCCGGGCGCCTCCCGCAGGCGCGGTGTCCGCAGCCCCCGTGTGCGGGGACTCCCCGCGGCCCCCCGGAGCGAAGCCCCCACAGCCGCCCGCTGGCGATGCTGGCAGAGAAGACGGGCTGCACGCCGCGGAGCGGAAATGAAGGCTGAGAGCTGTGAGGAGCCGACTGCGAACCTTTGCCTCTCGCTGCTCGTTTCCCTGCTCCTGCCCACCACTTTCCTAAGGAACGGACATCTTCAAGGGGACACCACTGCTGTCGGCTGGGACCTCACTGACACGTAGCAGCGGGCCTCTCTGTTGATGTGAGCTGGTGCTGCTGCCAGCGCACCAAGCGTCACTGCCATTTCACAGACACCCACCCGGTAGCACCCACCCTACCCTCCTGCCTGCCCTGTCTGCGTGGCTCGTGGTGGGATCTGGTGAAAACGTCATGGAAACCCACCTGGTCCATGGCAACCAGGTCTGCCCTTTTCTCAGGTCTCTGGGCAGTGTGTGTACAGCATGTAAGGAGTTAATAGCTAAATGACCCCCTTTTAGCAGCACCTGTTAAACAAACTTCACTTTATGTAGTTCCACTTTCTGAAGGGGAGCAGCGCAGAGGGGGAAGTGGGGCTGTGTTGCTCCTGCAAGAAGGCAGGGCCAAGCAGTGTGATGTCCCCCATTGCAAAGTAGCCACCTTCTTTCACAGCTCCATGCATAGCTGGACATGAGACATTGCTCAGGCTTTTATAAAAGGTCAGTATTTGCATCACAATCCAATGCAACTTTGCTCAAACTGCCCTCACTGTGCCTTGGGATTTCAACCAGTGGGTCTGTGCTTCTCACTGACATGCTCACACTGATAGTCTGATTTTACTTCAAATTTTTTCTGACATGCAACATCATGCTGTGCAGCACAGACAGCTGCAGTCATGCATCTCCCCGGTCCTTGTTCCTCCACCACATCTCCAACAGACTTGCCATGTCAGTACATGTGCAGCAACTTGCATCCAGGTGCCTGACTCCTTTCCCAGACTGCCTGGCACCCTGTAGAAGTTGCACACCACCACTTCAGGTCTCTGCATCTTGTTGAAGTCTTCCTTGGATTTATTTTTTATTTCTCAAAGGACTGCCGCCACTCCTTGTCCTACCGCAAGGCAGCTGCTGTGGCCTCACCTGAGTCACAGCCTCTTGCCCCACTGCCACCTTTCCCCATCCTATGATTTAACCGGAGGCCCACTCACTGGGTCTCTCATGCTTCACTCCCATTTTGTGGTGGTTTTACTCGGATGGGCAGCCGAGCTCCACCACAACCGCTCTCTCACTCCCCACCTCCTCAAAGAGGAGGGGGAGAAAAGTCAACACAAAGAGCTCGAGGTTTGAGATGAGAATTATTTAATTAAAGGGAAAGGGAATGGGGAGAAAAAGTAACAAAAGAAACAACAAGGCCACGCGGAAGCACAGAGAGAAAGGAAAAAAGTTATTATCTACTTCCCATCAACAAGTGATGTTCGGCCACGTCCTCGGAAGCAGGGCCTCAAAACGTGTACCGGTTGTTCAGGAGAGAGAGAGAGATCCCTCCCCCACAAGAGCCCCCTTTATTGCTGAGTGTGACATCAGGTGTTATGGAATATCCCTTTAGTTGACTTAGGTCAGCTGCCCTGGTGATGTCCCCTCCCCATCAATTGCCCACCCCCAGCCTGCTGGCTCCTGGGGGGTTGGAGGGAGTCCTGATGCTGTGCCAGCACTATGCAGCAATAGACACAACACTGGAGTGATACCAGTGCTGTTCCAGCTACGAGTGCAGCACTCTGTGGGCTGCTGCAGGGAAAGGTGACTCCATCCCAAACAGACCCAACACACATTTTTAAAAAAGGTAGAAAAGAGAAACCGTGGGACTACAGACCAGTGAGCCTCGCCTCTGTGCCTGGCAAGATCATGGAAAATGTCAAGGCACATGCAAGACAAAGAGGTGATCCGAGACAGCCAGCACAGCTTCACCAAGGGTAAATCGTGCCTGACCAATCTTGTGGCTTTCTATGATGGAACGACTGCATCAGTTGACAAAGGAAGACCGATCAATGTAATCTACTTGGACTTCTGTAAGGCCTTTGACATGGTCCCACATGACATCCTGGTCTCCAAATTGAAGAGAGATGGATTTGATGGGAGAACCATTCAGTGGATAAGGAGTTGACTTGAAGGTCGCACCCAGAGAGTGGTGGTCAATGGCTCTATGTCCAAGCAGAGGCCAGTGACAAATGGTGTCCCTCAGGGGTCTATCCTTGGACTGGTGCTGTTTAGTATCTTTATCAACGATATAGACAGTGGGATCAAGTGCACCCTCAGCAAAGTTGCAGATGACACCAAACCAAGTGGTGCAGTTGATACAATAGAAGGAAGGGATGCCATCCAAAGGGACCTTGGGCAGGTTAGAGAAGTGGGCCCATGTGAACCTAATAAGGTTCAACAAGTCTAAATGCAGGGTGCTGCACCTGTGACGGGGCAATCCTGGACATGAGTAACAGGCTAGGAGAACTCACTGAGAGCAGCCCCGCAGAGAAGAACCTGGGGGTTCTGATGGATGAAAAGCTCAGCATGAGCCAGCAGCGCATGCTTGCAGCCCAGAAGGCCAACTGCATCCTGGGCTGCATTAAAAGAGAAGTGGGCAGCAGATCGAGGGAGGGGATTGCCCACCTCTACCCTGCACCTGTGAGGACCCACTTGGAGTACTGCATCCAGGTCTAGAGCCAGCACAAGAAGGATGCGGGACTGTTCAAGCGGGTCCAGGGGAGGGCCACAAAGATGATAAAGGGGCTGGAGCATCTCTCTTATGAAGAAAGGCTGAGAGAGCTGTGGCTGTTCAGCCTACAGAAGATAAGGCTTCGGGGGTGACCTCACTGCAGCTTTTCAGTACTTAAAGGTGTCTTATGAAAAGGATGGAGAAGGACTCTTTACTCAGGTAGATAATGACAGGACAAGGGGGAATGGCTTTAAACTAAAAGAGGGGAGATTTATATTAAAGGTTAGAAGGAAATTTTTCACTCAGAGGGTGGTGAGGCACTGGAACAGGCTGCCCAGAGAGGTTGTGGATGCCCCATCCCTGGAGGTGTTCAAGGCCAAGTTAGATGAGGCAACCAGGGTGGTATCCCTGCCTATGGCGGGGAGGGGGGGGGTGTGTGGGGGAATTAGGTGATCTTTGAGGTCCCTTCCAAAACAAGCCATTTGATGATTCTATGATTCTTCAGATATGTCTCTCCTTCCAGCCTGGCATGCCTGAGCATGGGCCCAGCTCAGCAACCCACCTCTGCCAGCCAGGATCCCACTTCTGAGGGGTTCCCCTGTACAAGCCCGCTGCGGTAGGAGTTGCTTCCCACTGCTACTCTTGGGATATTTTGGTCAAGGCAAGTTTAAATACTGCAGGAGGGCATATTCACTTAAATGTGCTGCAATGCTGACATGACGTGTCACATCAAACTGGCACACTGTACTGGGTCTGGCTGGGATGGAGTTAACTTTCCCTGCAGCAGCCCATACAGTGCTGTGCTCTGCACTTGTAGCTGGAACAGCAGTGGTATCACACCAGTGTTGTGTCTACTGCTGAGCAATGCTGGCACAGCATCAGGACTCCCTCTAACTCCCTGAGAGCCAGCAGGCTGGGGGTGGGCAAGAGGTGAGGAAGAAACATCACCAGGGCAGCTGACCTAAGTCAACCAAAGGGATATTCCATACCACATGATGTCACACTCAGCAATAAAAAGTGGAAAAAGGGAGAGGGGAGGGGTGGGCTCCTGTTGTGAAAACGTCTGTCCTCCTCGCGAACACCGGCTACGTGTGTTGAGGCCCTGCTTCAAGGACGTGGTCAAGCATCGCTCATTTGCAGGATGTAGAGAGTAATTTATTTCCTCTGCGCTTCCACACCGCCTTTGCTTGTTGTTTTTGTTTGTTTGTTTGTTTTTTGTTTGTTTGTTTGTTTGTTTTTCCTGTTCCCTTTTTTCTCTTTAGTTAAATTATTTAATTAATAATATTTTTTCCTTAATAATTATTTTTTCCTTTAATTAAAATATCCTTGTCTCAACACGTGAGTTGTTTCTTTCCTTTTCTTCTTCCCCTCCTCTTCTAAGGAGGGGGAGTGATAGAGCGGTTGTGGTGGAGTTCAGCTGCCTAACAAGGTAAAACCACCACACACACACATAGTTTGAAGTTTAAAGCCTGATAGGATTCAGACATCTCACCTTCTCAGACTAGTTATAGAAATTTCTCAGCAGTCCCTGCTGATATTGTAAGGCCCTTACATTTTCAGATCTGGAATGCCAGCCGTTACAAATACTAAAGAATGCAAAATCAGAAAATATATATATATAACAGACACTGATACAATTGTACAAAAGTCACAGCAAAATATCCTTTTTTTTTTCTTTTTTTTTTTTTTTTTTTCTTTTTTTTCTGGGCAAATATGACATTATCATGTGACTATTTTTTCAGTTTTTAAAAATCTAATAAAGTAAGTGGTAACAGGAACTATGTCACAAGAAAAACTTTGGCAAAGCTCTGGCAACTGTTGGTATCTGAGACAGAAAGAAAAGACATAATTATATGGTAGATTCTCAACAGTTTCTGCACAATTGGAGTTTTAATAGCCATATTGCTTTTGTCAAATTTGACATGACAGTAAGAATTGGGCCGTCAACATAGACACCATATTGCAACAGATTATTAACTTCAGTAGTCCCCATTAGATGGGAAATCTGCATGTCTCCCTGCAGTTTCTAAACAGCTTGAGTGAGTAGAAATGTGAGCAGGTAACAAGCAGGGAGCATGATGGAGGTGTTGAGCAAAGAACCTGGCCAGGCTGGAGAAATGGGTGACAGGTACCTCCTGCAGTTCAGCAAGGAGAAGCGCAAAGTCCTGCCTTGGGGAGGAACAAGCCCAAGCGCCAAGACAGGCTGGGGCACCCAGCTGGAAAGCAGCCTGGCAGAGAAGGCCCAGGGAGTCCTGGTGGGACTGAGTCCAAGTTGAACATCTCTTGTATGAAGAAAGGCTGAGAGAGCCAAACTCTTTACAGTGGTGCCCAATGCCAGGACAAGAGGCAATGGGCACAAACTGGAACACAAGATGTTCCCTCTGACCATCAGGAAGCACTTGTGTGCTGTGTCGGTGACAGAGCACTGGAACAGGCTGCCAGTTGTGTGCTGTGGAGTCTCCTTGGAGACAGTCAAAAGCCATGTGGACAAGGTCCAGGTGTCCCTGCTTAAGCAGGTGTTTGGGCAGGATGACCTCCAGAGGTCCCTTCTAGCCTAATGCAGTCCATGATCCTGTGGTGCCTCCTTCCCCAGGAAGTACATTCCTGCTGACTTTCATGCTATCTCGAGTACTTGGGCAGCTGAATAATCAGGTGCAGCTGACCAAAACAAAGAAACAAACAAACAAAAACACCACTAAAAAATAATAATAATAATCATCATCATCATCATAAAACAATTAAAAAAAAAAAAAAAAAAAAGAGCTCACTACAACCAAACCTAGACTGTACTGTTCAACTTATTCATCAATGACTTGGAGGACGGAACATAGTTAACCCTCAGCAAGTATGTGGATGACACACCAGAAGGCTGTGCTGCCATTCAGAGGGACCTGGACAGGCCGGAGCATTGGGCGGAGAGGAACCTCATTAGGTTCAATGAGGGCAAATGCAGGCTCCTGCACCTAGGGCAGAATAACCCATGCACCATTACAGGTTGGCAGCTGACCTACTGGAAAGCAGCCCTGCAGAGGAGGACCTGGGAGACCTGGTGGACAGCGAGTTAACCGTGAGCCAGCATTGTGCCCTTGTGGCCAAGAAGGCCAATGATATCCTGAGCTGCATTAGGAAGTGTGTTGACAGCAGGTCGAGGGACTTCTAATAGCAATTTTTCTAATAGCCAGGTAGCTGTGGATAGTTTATTTCACTTTGTTTATCTTCATGCAGTGCAACCATGGCTTTATACAGACATTAACAACAAGCAAGTTTTCTGCATCTCATGTGTATCATGAGGTATTTCTGCCTGTACCATAATGGAGTAGGGAAATACAGCTCCGGTAGGAAAGTAGATACCTTGAGAAGCAGGATACAGGATGTGGTGCTGAGTGCAGGTGCAGGATGGCAAGAGATACGGCACAGGAGATCCCAAGGCCAGAAACAGCTATCAGGTTACCAGATGAAGAAGAGTTGCCCCAGAGCCCAAAACAACTCTTTCTAAGGATAATAAAGAACAAGCATCAAACTTTTGTGAAACTCACTGGGCTTACTAAATTCAGATGCAATGGTGAAGTTGCAGACCAGTGAAGAAAGAATAAGGTGTGTCTTAGTAAACAAACAGCAAGTGACCTCAAGTGGAACGTGGAATGAGGAAAAAGCATGTACTTACTCCTGGCAAAAGACTCAACTCATTACTCAGCTATGTACTTACTCCTGGTGAAAGAAGTGTGGATGCTGACAACTTGCGATAACAGCCCCTGGCAGACTGAAGCTGTAACATTAGAACCCTGAGTGGCAGAGGAAGGCTGAGCGTAACACCCAGAACAGAATTGGATATTAGGAAAAGTGCAGGCAACTATTATTATTGAGAATTTATTTGTGTAGTGGTATTATCTGTAATTATTAGATCTAGACAAATAATAATTCTTTTATGAGACTGTTGAAATCTCACTTACTAGAAATAAATTATTCTCTCTTTTCTGTTTACGTTTTGCCCATGAGAAGATTTCTGAGCATAACAGGTGGCAGCCAGTGCCGAAACCCCTGTGACATTGGGTATATTCTCATAGTTGTGATTATAGTTAGTGGAAAAAATGGGGGCGAAGAGATCGAAACACCTGAAAAAATAAGGGAAAAAAAATCAGCATTCTTGGAGCACTTTCACTTTTAAATACCTCAACAGTGGTTGTATTTTTATTTTTATTATTATGATGATTAATAAAATCTTAAATTTTATGCTGCATTATCTTCTTAAAATTTCTGTCAAATACAATCTTGAATTCCAAAAAATGTCCAGAATAAATGGCATACCAGGAAAGGGGCATTTTTGGAGTTCAGACACACATTTGATACGTGCTTTTGAATATACATATCTCTCACATGGAGGACCATTAGCCAAGCTCAGTTTATTTGCAAGTTCCTCATGCAGATTTGAAACATCTTGGATGGAAAAATATGTTATATCCGTCAACATTCTTCCACGTGAACTTTTAAAACACAACACTAAATAACTAAAATTAATATTTGGAAACCTCTCTTCTCAATCCTGCTCAAGAAAATGCAGCGTACATAGTTAAGAATGACAATATTGTGTCAAAGCAACATGATCTTGATTTGTTGTAGAAGAGGGCTCAAAGCATAGACGACAAAGTTCAAAGGCAAGATCTAGGCCCACATAGGATGTTTGTTGAGACTCCAGTGCACAAGTAAGAGACACCTGAAATGCCTGTTCAGCACACCAGCATCCTACAAGAATTACCTGCATGTACCATGAGTTTCTTCAGTAGATATACCTCTCCTAAAGACCTTGCTGTTTTGTTCTCCCATCAGCATCACCCTCTTGGTGTTTTACCTGACCTTTCAGCCTCCTTCTCTCAGTGGGCTGGGACTGCAGCAAGGACAGAGTTGCTGCCTTTGATAAAAGACCTGAGCCTCTGAATTATCCTGTGCTGGGCTGCCAACAGCATTCCTTGGTTGATCATCACTGCCAGGAAACAACCACCTGCAGAGACAAGATGTCTCAGATCTACGTGCAGACCAGGAGTACAGGATAGATAGTACACAACATGAGAATCTGCCTGGGGTCTGCTGGGGACAGAGGTGCCATTTGGCCAGTTCATCTCTGCTTGTACCATTGTTGCCATGAGCACACACAAGTGGGAGATTCATGTTATAGGGAACCACACGGAAAGAAGGGCTATTTTTGTCTTAAAATTGAAAAATTCTTATCCAAACCTGTGGACTATCAAATAACAGATTAAGTTCTGTAGGACCTGCCACACAGGTCTTGCTGTTGGGTGATGGAAGAAAATGCAGGACACAGCTTTTGAAAGGGAAAGATTTCAAAATGAAGCGAGACAACATGATTAAAATAAGCAGAGCCTTACATCCCTGCTCCTTCAAAACATGGCTCTTAACAACTATGGGCCACACTGGGTATGCAAAATGAGTTTCAATTGACAGCTGAAATGTGTGAGCACCTCAAAAGGGGAAGCAGTTTGCAACCTGCTGCGTACTGAGTGTTGTGCTTGTTGGGCTGTAGAATTCAAAGGACTTTACCTCCAGCCATTCTCTGAACAGAGGACTGAAGAGGCTTTAGTAGCTACATTCATTGTTGCTGACATCATTACAGATGTCATTAGTACTTTATGTGGAAAAGGAGAAGAAAGGTTGCAGGCAGGTCGTTTGACACAATCATTACAGCTAAAATTACTATTTTGTTTTACAGCTGGCAGCAAATGGCTTGTGGCAAGCTGTTGCATCTACACTGACCAAGCCAGGGTATGGAGATTAATTCTCACTAGTGCATCAAGCACTGGGAAATTCACTCCGTGGTGCTCAGCACCAGTAAGTTTTTTTGTTTGTTTGTTTTGTTTTGTTTTTCTTCCCAAAATAGATAATTTTAGGCACATAAAGTCACCAGATTTCCACCAGGAGTTCACTCCCTGCTAATCATCTTAACAGACAAAGCTAGTTTCAGAAGTCTTTTGCAATTCTCATTAAGAATTAATGGAAGCTCCTAGGCAATTTTGAATCTGTCAGCTTCACTTAAAGGTACATGGGAACCCTAGGAAGTCTTCTTTCAGTTGGGAGTGCTTCAGAAAGTCCTGCTGAGACAGTTCAAAGAGCAGTGCTTCAAAGAATGGTTTGTGGTTGGGGACCATTTAAAATACTCCGACCACTAGTGCATAGAACTGTGTACACGGCAAAGCCCCTTCTCTAGGTTTGGTGGGAACACAGAAAAAAAAGAAGTTGGTCTTCACTCCCAAATGTTTACAAACCAAGGCAGAAATTAAGTTGGCACTAACATAAATGCAGACTTCCCACAATTTTTACCCGAATCTGCAGCTGTCATGAGCTCCATCTGTTTTTTTGCTGATCAGTCTTTCGACTGTGTCACCTGTCACAATCCAGGATTCAGGGTTGTCATGGAAAACAACACAGCAAAATGGTTCAGCTCTCATAGAATAGAATCATAGAATATCCCAAGTTGGAAGGGACCCACAAGAATCATTGAGTCCAATTCCTTGGTCCACACAGGTCTACCCAAAAATTCAGGCCATGTGACTAAGTGCACAATCCAAATGCTTCTTAAACTCCGACAGGCTCGGTGCAGTGACTACTTCCCTGGGGAGCCTGTTCCGGTGTGCGACAGCCCTCTCAGTGGAGAACCTCTTCCTGATATCCAGCCTGAACCTCCCCGCCTCAGCTCGATACCATTCCCTTGGGTCCTATCGCTGGTCACTAAAGAGAATAGACCGGCGCCTGCCCCTCCACTCCCCCTCGTGAGGAAGCTGTAGACCACAATGAGGTCTCCCCTCAGCCTCCTTTTCCAGGCTGAACAAACCAGTTCTCATAGCACATATGTGGTCCTGCAAGCATTCTTTGGCATAAATGCTCAGGATGTGTCTGAAATGACAGATGGGCATTGATCTCATGATATCAGCTATTTGTTTTTCTAAAGCTTTTTTCTGTATTTTACTATGGCTTTCACTTTCCTGCTGTCACCTGCTCTAAAAAATAAATAAATAAATAACCACCCTGAGAGTTTGCAAAGGCAGAGACATACTTTGAATGTTTTTTGCTAATATATTCCAAGACATTCTCTATAGAGTTCTTAAATTCAATGTGTGTTGTCTCACTGAAATCCAGGACCTTTCCAACCCATCAGTTTTTCTCTCCTTAAAAACCTGGCAATGACATCTTGCATGTGGTGCTCCTCAGTGCTCAAAGCGGTCTCCTTTGCTCCCCTATCAAAATTCAGCAGAACTTTCTCAGTGCTTCGCTCATTCTCATTGGCACAGCTTTCCCTTTGCCAGAGAAGTCTAGCAGCTCCACCTGCAGCAATAAGCAAAACGGAAATGACAGACCTGTGGGACAAACCAGTGCTCATGCTATAGATGTGTGGCTTTGTGGATGCACTTTTCTGCTCTGGACCTCAGCAGCTCTGCATTTTAATAACATACAGAAAGTGACTCTGCTGCTGCATCTTCATGAAGTATTTGCCGTGCAGACAATGCACTCCCTGAGGCACTGCTCTAAGTCCAGGCCAATACCATGCTCTTGGCAACAGTAATTCTTGTCCTCTGTCTCCATCCTCACTCCTCCTCCTCCTGAATTCAGCAATACACGCACTGCTGTAGAAAGCTCAGATCTTTGCTTTCTCTGATTGCAAGAACTCTTTCCTCTAGATCTCTCTCCTAAAACTATTTTCCTAATATCTGTAACTACATCAGGATGGTTTGTTTTCAAATCTACCAGCAGCTGCCCTTCTTGTCTGGCCATCAGGATCCTGAAATGAGAAATTATTAAAAACACTTGGCAATCATACAAGGCAGTGTAACAAAAGGAACCATACACCCATAGTTTAGGCTTATACACTACATTTAATAAATGGAAAATAAAAACCATTATTCGCAATGCACAAAGACAAATCAAAGACAGACTGTTGCAAAGATACCCAGGGACATCATGTTAATTAACCTAATTTATTGGGCTCTTTTGCATAAGGTAAGGCTTACGTGGGAAGGCAAGGCTCTTGAATGTGCCAGTCACCGTACAGGTAGAGGTGACAGTCTCCTCTGCAAGCCTCTGCACCACAGCACCTTTGGCTGGGTGAGATGACACTCCCCAGCTGTGTCCTTGATGAATTATCACAGTCCAGCTGCCCTGGCCCTGTGTGGCCATTTCAGTAGATCCATGATCCATCTCTAAATGTTATCTTAAAGCTGCGTGCAAAACACAACCCAGCCGTTTTGACTATGTACAAGGCTGCTCCAAGCGTCCATGTAAAGGATTGGTTACTCCAGGCTTTCCAAAATTATCTTCAGCACTGTCATAACTAAAGAGCAACCCTGAACCTCCTCCTCATCACCATTTGATGTCAATGCCACAAGTTCTGTGACACGACTGTGGCAGTATTGTGGGGCCATGCGGGACAGCACTGGATTTGGGCGCAGCTTGCAGGAACACAGACTGAAGCCTGGTGGTGGAACAGGAGCAGCTCATGAGCTCACTGGAACTGCACGCACCACACAGCGCTGGCAATGGTAAAGCTGAGCTGCCTCCGCACCGAGCCCCTCGGTTGAGCCCCCTGCAGCTGCATGTGAGGGTGGCAGCACCACGTGGATGTGCTGGGACCGGGTTTGTGAAGGGCAGGCTCTGTGCCCCACTGGGTTTCATGCCCCATGGCCACCAGCCCACCTCCTGACAGGGGGCACTGGGCTTGACTAGAAAGACAGGCGACAGGCAGCAGGCCTGCAAGTGTTGGCGTGGGAAGGGGGCACCAGTCCCAGTTTGGTGGAGTGAGGGCTCCACACCAGCTTGTCCCGTGACGCTGGGGGGGGGACACAAATCCCAGTGCTGCCCGCCACCCATTCCCAAGCTCCCACCCCAGCACTCATCTCCCACCTGCCCCCACAGTCACCCAGCACTGTATTACAAATAGTTTAATTTTAAAAATATTCTATTCAGTGCTAAAATATCTTTTCACTTCCACGCGCGGCCGCACCTTCGACTTCGCCAGGCTTGATCACAGACAGACTTGGCAGGACATGCAGTGGCGGCGGGGAGGCCCAGCGCAGTGCTGTGGGCCAGGGTGCTGGTGCGGGGAGCTTAGGGACACGGGCATGGGAGGGCTCCCTGGGGGTTCCTACATCTTGCCCAGACAGGGTGTACCTCAGGGGCGGCTCCCCCTGCTCTGCCAACCACAAGGTGCAGGACAGCAGGAGGGGAGAAGGGTGCAGACCCAGCCAGGACATGGCCTCGCTGGCTGCCCCTCTCCCCTGCCAGCCTCTCTGCGCTCAAGCCCCCGCCCGCCCTCTGCAGAGGGCAGCAGGGGCTCTGCAAGGGCTGGGCGGCAGAGCAGAGGCAGGCTGCACCGACGCATCCAGTACCTGCCCTCCACGGTGGTAGCGCTCCTCTCTCTTCCAATACTAATGGCTTAAACTAGCAGCTTATTGCACAGCGTCCCAGCGTGGGATCCCTGCCCAGCAGCATGAAGGGCTGTTGTCTCTATTCCCAGGGCGCTCTCCCCCCACCCTCCATTGCACTTTACACCTATGGCAGGAACACCCCAGCCTACGGTCACAAGGGAGCAGACAAATCACTTCGTGCAGCTGGAACACAGCTCTTTGGTTCCCAGCACGCAGCAGCTGGTGTGGAGGGCAGACATGAGATCCAGAAACAGGCAAACGGCATCTGCCAGCGCCGCAGGGGTGATGGGCACGGGGGAGCCCCAAGGATCCCTCCCTCTGTACATGCAGACCACCCACCAGAGACCCCACGTCACTCTAGTACAGGTCAGCAGGGGGAATGGGAGCCAATAAATAGAGGCATATTTGTAGGTACTGGTGGCAGCCCCATCTGGCTGGGGGAACTGTTTGCAGGCTGCCTCTGCAGGGGCTGGCAGGAGGCTCCTGCCCCTGAGGGCAGGGCAGGCTGGATAGCGAGGTGGCAGGAGGGCCCTGTCCCTCAGGAAGGGCAGGCTGGGGGGAAGCACCCCGGCCCCCAGGGGAGGGCAGGCGGCTCTGCGAGGGGCTGGCGAAGGCTCTCCCCGGGGACGGGCAGGCTAGCTCTCCGAGGCCGTGTGGCACACAGAGTTCTGATCGGCACAAAATCTCTTCAGAGGCGGCGCACCAGAGTCCTCCTCCTCTTCAGTTACCTGCAAGATCCAGAGGTCACCAGCAGTGACAGGAGCTCAGTGCACCCACGAGGCCACACTGACCCGCTGGACAAGGCTGTCTCTCACCCTGGGGGGACACCCTGAGCTTTCCTCTGTGAGGCAGCCTCAGCAGGAGCCAGGCTGTTAATGAGCTCCTGGGCATCAGCAGTGAGAATCCACCCCAGCCCTGCAGTCAGCTATAATCATTATTCTACTCCATCTCCACACATTTTCCACACACAGTTTGTGCCCTAAGACCTGAACTGAACCACAGAACCCTGCAGGAAGCCAGGTTTGGGGAGCTCCTGGGGGCAGTTTGGAACTGCAGAGCAAGTCTGTACATCTTGATGTTTCTGCTACAATAGACAACTAATGAAACAGTAAAGGTGCCCTGGGAAGAAAGGGCAAGCTGGGTGCATACACATTTTGACATGGTTTCAATCCTCCTTCCCTTACCTGAGTCTCAAGGGGGACCGGTTCTTCCTTTGTGAGAGTGGGAGGCTCATCTGCAACTTCCGAGGAAGGCAGGGATGGCTCTGGAGGGAACAGAAGGGTTAACAACAGTGCAGACCCAGAAGCACAGTGGTACCCAGCCCACTGAGCCAGGAAAGGAGACCTCCAGTAGAGGCGTCTCAGTCACCCGCCTTATAAAGCACAAGCCCTGTCACAAGGCCCTCCAACAGTGCCTTCCCCAGGCTCCCTGGCTCAGCTGGCTACCTCCTCTCTTCCCAGCCCAGCAGCCATGCCCAGGTGTCCCAGAGCCCACCTTCCAGAGTCTCCTGCCCCAGTGTGGGTGGCTGTGAGTCGTCCGTGCGGAAGTCAGATGTGTGGGCAGGACTCATGGACTCACTCTGCTGGGGACTGGGGCTGGAGTTGGGGCTGCTGTCCACCTTGAGCTGGTAGACATCCGACAGGGAGCTCTGGTTACTGTTCTCATCTGCAGAAACAGCACCTAGTGAAGAAGAGTACCTTGATCCAGCAGCACAAGCAGCCAAAGGCAGCACTGAGAACCAGGGCCATGGAGGGCTCATGGAAACGGAAGAACAGTCAGTGGCATTTACACAAAGGATTCACAAAGTCACTCATCAACAGTCAGAGCACCTTGACGCAGCACTCCACACTGGGACACAACTAGCACCAGATCCACAGTTGCCCCACAGGAGAGAGGGAGCTTCTGCCCAGGGACCGGAGAGGCTGAGCAGGGCAGAGAAAAGCAACCTGGGGCTATTCAGAAAAAAAAAATGAGCACAACGTGCAAGGGTGACACAAAGCTCTGCACTGCCAAATCTCATGTCTGCAGCATGTGGTGGGCACCTGCACCTGGGCATTTTAAGGCAGGAGGCCTCTTGCTTCTGTACCAGAGTTTTGTACCTCTTCTGTTTGCAAGGCTGCAAACTAACATCAGAGCAAGACTCCACACCTACCCCATAAGGGAAGACAATCCTGTTTTTCCAGGTAAAGCGGTTCCATGGGGGCTGAACTGCAGACCTGCAGTGCTAACTTGTTAACTGCATCTACTGAAAGCACCAACATAATGCCCGACGTCCCTTAGCCACAATGAGGGTTGATTGTGATGGCTGGGGACAGGCATACACTCTGCTCCAGCAGCGGGCTCGTGGGCTGCTCAGATCCATCAGAGATTGCTCATGGCTGCTGTAGCGCTTTTTGGTCACAATAAAGCAACCCGCAGGAGAGAGAAGCTGCTCCAAAAGGAAAGGTCTGAGCAGGTCTGAAGTCAAAACCCTGCATCCCTACACCAACACAGCCAGAGCACACTAACAGTAGCAGGGAAGAGGAAACAAGACCATCTTGCCATTGCAGTGCATCCGGCAACAAAGGAGGTGTAGCATTACATTCACAGAAAATCTCTCCTTTATCATCTTATACTGCTTTCCCTCAGTCTAGCAGCAACCAAAGATCCTCTGCTTTCATCCCAGAGTCCGTGCCAGTCCTTACAGTAAGCCGGGGCCTCAGCTGCAGGCAGCCACTCATCTTTCCCCAGCAAGGACTGCAAAGGGGGAATAGGAATCCCCACTCCTCCGGTTCTCCATTACACTGCTCACAAAAAGACTCCAGAAGCAGCTGATTTTGATTCTTTTTGACGGCAAGACTCAGCAGGAACAGCCCAGAAGCAGATCAGCGCAACTCCACGCTGAAGACGCGTGCTGCTCTTCCCAACAGACGGCACGCACAAACCCGCACCACCCCCCTTCCGTAAGGCCGCAGAGTCTTCCCCCAGCTCGGCAGGGAAGCGGCTCCGCCAGGCTCACCTTGGAACTCCAGGAGGAGCGAGGAGTTGGCAGAAGTGTCAGCCGGGAAGCCGTTGGGCTCTCGGGCGGCGCCGCCGCTCGACTTGGATTTCTCTTTCTTGAGGAGAGAAAGAAAAAGAGCGAGACGAGGCGACGCGGCCGGGCTGCAGGACGAGCCCCGCAGGGGCCGCCCCCGGCCCCGCTCCCTCCCCGTCCCGGCAGCCCGCGGGCCTCCGCCGGGAGCGAGGGGAAGAGGCGAGGTGGGGGGCGGCCCGGCCCGGCCGGGGCGGCTGCTGCGGGGCCGGGAGGGCCGCGGGCGGCGCGGGGAGAGCGGCGGCACTCACCTCCTTGCTGTCGGCCACCGGCACCCACTTGAAGATGCGCAGCGAGGTGTCGCCCACCGTCACCCACTTCTTCTCCCTGCGCCACGCGGCCGTCAGCGCCGCGCCGCCCCCTCGCGATTGGTCCCGCGGCCCGCCCGTCACCGGCGCTTTCGGTCCACCTCCCCCCCGCTCCCGAGCGGCCGAGCGCGCTGATTGGCCGCCGCTTCCCTAGCCCCGCCCGCTGCCCCGCGCGGCGCTCCGATTGGAGGCTCGCCCCCGAAGCGCCTCCGCCGCCGGCCGCGCGGCGCGGCGATTGGCCGCGGGTCGGCAGGCCCCGCCCCCCCCGCGCCCCGCCTCTCACCATCTGCGGACGCGCTCGATGGCCGCCATCACTTTTTTGATGTCATCCTTGGCGCGGCTGCGGGTCTCGGCGCGCACCGAGCGGCCCGACATGGCGCCCGCAGCCCCGGCAGCCCCGGCTCCGCAGCACCCGCCGCCGCGCCCCGCGCATGCGCAGGCCCCGCCCCGCCTACGCCCCGCGCGTCGCGTCACCGCGTCACGCCCCGCCCGGGGGAAGGG
>CM021783.1:231623-259526 GCA_011076525.1 Nettapus auritus
CCTCCTCTTCCCCCTCCTCCCCTCCCCTCCCCTCCCCGCGGCAGGAAGAGGCTCGGTGCTGTGCGCGGGGCGCTCCTTTATCTCCCCGGCACGCGGACATGCCCCCCCCGCCCGCCATCGCCCCCGCAGCCCCGCCGGGGACTCCGCGCCGCCGTCGGGGGGCGTTCGTCTGGCCGCGGCGAGCGCCCCGCTCGGGCCGGCCCCGCGCGGCAGCCCCGGCACGGCTACGAGGAGCTGCCGCGGGGCGGCCCGGTCACCGCCCGCGTCGCCTGCTCGGGGATGCGCGCCGGGTCGCTCAGGATGGACGTGGAGATGCTCAGCTGCCGCAGGGAGCTCAGGACGGCTGCGGGAGACGCGGGGCTCGTCAGTGCCCGCGGCCGGCGGCGAGCCCCCCGGCTCGGGGCACGCCGCCCTCCCGGCAGAGGTGCCGCGCGTGTCGCGGAAGCGGCCCCGGCGCGCCCCGGCCGCTTTCCCTCCGCTCTTCCCCCGGGAGCCGCAGAGGCGGTCGGTGCGGGGCGCCGGGCGGGGACGGGGCTACCTACTGGGCCGAAGCGCTGGGAGGGAGCAATGCTGGTCCAGCCAGGCGAGAGATGTCTGGGTGAGGCTCTCCATGCTGGCTGTGGACACCATGCCGTTGAAAGACTCGAAGAGGGGCCGGATGATGATGCTGAACTGAGGGGAGCGGAGGAGTTAAGGGCCAGCTTGGTCGCAGTCTCCCACCCACCAGCTCCTGGTGCGGGCAGCATCTTTCCACAGGTGGCAGGACGGGGCCCCCCCGCTGGGGTGACAGGGATGCGAGTGTCAGCAGGACCGTTCTGTGGACCAGGACAGGGCCCGGCACCGCCATCCCAACCACCTTGCCAGGCCAGGCGCTGTAGCACCACAGCTCTGGCATGCGGGTGCCCCAGGGAGCCAGGTCCAGCTCTTGGCCTGCACCAGACAGCCGAGGGCAGGCAACAGGAGAGCTGCACCACCTGCACCACAGCTGGAGCTGCCAGAATCTCAGGACAGCTCTTCCAGACCAGATCAAGGAGTTGGCTCGCACTGTATCATCTGCAGGTGCCCAAAAGCGGAGCATCACACCAGCACATGTGTTCCCCAAGCTATACCCAGCTTCAGGGAACAACACGGGGGGCTGGTGAATGTGTGTGTAGTAATCCACAGCAGGCACCTCCTCCACCATGAGCATGCCCATGACAGCCTTAGGATCCCTACTGTTGTGTGGAAGGAACCACAAAGCCCTCCCCCAGTCTGTGTCAGGAACCACCTCTGCTTTACCCTAGTTGCTTCTGCTACCTGGGGGTTGGCAGACCTCACAGTCTCTCCAGGCTTGATGGTCTCAGTGTGTCTAATCCCCATTCATGGAGAAGCTGGCCCAGCTCTTTGACCATCCTGTCTGCCACTCCTTAGCCTTTGGCCCCCTTCATCCTTTCCACTGTGTGGAGTCCAGATTCGTGTCCCAGGCATGGGCACACCTTGGTTTCCAGGGTGTGCTATACTGGCCACCAAGGCGAAGTCCTCATATCACCAGGTTTGTGCCTGGTCCTTTCCTCAGGTCACCAGGAGCTCTTCCCTGCATGGCAACAGTGAGCTCAGCTCCACTGGTGACTTCCCTTTTCCCCAAGGAGTGATCATATATTCCTGCTCTGTTCACTCCCTTGTAATAGATGCTTCCCCTTAGCCACAGCATCTCAGTGGGCTCCCACCATACGTCATCTCCAGAGCCTCTTGAGCCAGAGGGACACAGCAGTGGGCTGAGTGGGCAGACCAGCAGACCCGGTGTTTGGTGGAGGGAGCAGAGCCAGGAACAGGCACCAGCCCCAAAGGATACGATCCAGAACTTCCAGTTCTGCAGTGTGGAGGAGCGGACGTACTCATCGAACATGCTACGCATCTGGTCGAAGCGCTGGCGCGTGATGGGCACCCCCGTAGCTGGCAGCTGCTCCTGGCACAGGCTGTGGTGCACAAGCAGCAGTGTGAGTCTGCAGTCGGGGGGCTGGGAGTTGTGGCAGCCGCCCTGCAGGGAGAGGCTCCAGCAGGCCCTCAGCTCTCAGCAGGGCTCAGTAGCCCTGCATGTTTCGAGCTGGTACTGTCCTGCTCTCAGGGTAGTGGTGGGGCATGTGCCCACACACTGGTCCCACACAGCTCTACTTCTTGAGCAAATCCCCCAGGTAGGGTCTGGGGGGGGGGACACACGACAGACAAATGGAGGTCCATGGAGGTGCTCAGAAGATTTGCTGTGGCTGCTGCCCCATAGCACTGCCTCTTGCCCTGCCTGGCTGCCCCGACACAGGTAGCAGCTCCCTCCCACCTCCCCTGGCTGTGCCCCCCTACTTGATTGAGCTGTTGAGCTCCTCGATCTGCTCCCGCAGCCGCTGTGCCTCATCCTGGAGGGCTGCCCGCTCCTGCTGCAGCTTGCAGATGTACTCAGCTGTCTTTTGCAAAGTGGTGGCCTTGCTGACCTGCAGGGGAGCAGGGCTGAGGCAGCAAAAGGCACAAGGTCTTGTGCGCCCCACTGCCAAACCTTGGAGGTCTGCAACAGGCTGCAGATCCGAGGCAACCTGGGCATGACTCCAGGCATGCTGGTGCAGCCTGGGGGCACATCATCCCCAGGAGATGCCCCGTGCCCCTGCATGCCCAGAGTTGGCCAGCTGGTCTGCTCTGCCCTGCACGCTTACCTTGATGCTGGGCTGGGTGCTCAGCGTGCTCACCAGGCTGTGCAGAGTGTCAAAGCCCAGCTTGATGTTGAAGCGTCTCTTCTGCTCAGCGGAGATGTGTGTGATACGCCGGCTTTCTATCTGTGGGCAAGCACTGTCAGGCACCTCCTGGCAGTGGAGGTGGCCCCGGGCCACCTGCCACATTGGAGATGGGCTGACCCAAAGCTTGCAGTGAGGGTGGGGGTGAATTTGGTTGGGCAGCAGGGAAGGAGGTGCACATGGAGTTACTGCCCCCGTAGAGAAGGTAGCACTTGCTCCTGCCATACCTTGCTGGACTCAGGTCTGCCCCTATGGGATGTGGGGTGATGCAGCGAGATGCCAGTGCCCAGCCCTGCAGTGGGTCCTGAGGAGGCCTGTCGGGGCTTGGGCCAGTCACTGCCTGGATAATAAAAGAGGATGCTTAGGGAAGACGGGCTGACACCAGGGTCCTGTGCTGGGATGGTCAGTGGGGAGCAATCTGCAGCATTGCCCTCGTTCCAGGGCAGCTACCCCCTCAGCTCAGTTTCCAACCTCAGTCCAGTTTCCAACCTTTTCTTGTCCCGTCTTTTTCCAGATCACATTCATTTTACAACTGCTCAGAAAATTGGAACATTTGGTAAGTGATATTTTAAATTCCCAATGTTTCTTTGGGTGGGAACCACCAGGACAGAGTCCCGAGGGGAGTAAGGCTGTGATTTGCAGCACCAAACTGAAACTGGACATGACATGGGAGCCTGTTTTCCAGCCCCCACTCTGGTTTCTGTGGGTGAAAGCAGGGTGCTTCCTACTCAAAAACCAAGCTCTGGGTTTTCAAAACCACACTCTGACATTTTTCTGCTTTTATCTTTTCCTTTTTTTTTTTTTTTTTTTTTTTTTTTCCTGGAGAAAGAGCCAGATAAAAAGGTCTGTGCCTTCTCCAGCAGAAAGAGGTCATTCTTACTCAGGTGGGTAACTCCAAACAGCTGGAATCAAAGCAGAAATTAAATTTTCCCAGAAGCAAATTGTGTTTGGTCCAGGCTCCCTGCAGGACACAGGGTGCCCTGGAGGAGTTCCCAGTGGGGCTCCTTGGGGTGCCCAGACTCACCGCAAGATGATGTGGGGGACAGCCGCTCCACCTTGGGGACCAGCAGCGGCCCTGGCGCAGTGCCTGCCAGCATCACTGGCACTGGCACTGCCTGGGAAGGGCTGGAGCCAGGAGACAGCCCTGGGCTCAGCTGGGCCATTCTGGACAGGAAGGTGGCAGGGACGTCAGCTACACTGCTCTGCTGCTGAGAGAAGGCAGAAGGAAGCGGGAGGTTGGGAGCCGGTGCCCTGTGTGCGCCAGGGACCAGACCTCACCCGCAACACAGAGCCCCTTTGGTTGGTCAGCCCCCCAGCACTAATGGCCAAACACTGCAGGGGGACCTGCAAGTGAGATGTTTGCCAGCTCTGCCCAGTTTCTTTTACCTGAAAAGATGCTTGGGTGACTCCCACCCAGCGCTGCCCCAAGCCTCCCTGGTACCCCAGCCACATGCCCCATCTGCATCCAGCTCCATTTTGCAATGGAGACCCCGTGAAGCCCCCTTCTCTCCACCTGCTATGTGGTGGCCCTACCCATTCCCCAGCAACCAGGAGGGCAATTCTCAACCTGGAGGGGGGAGAGGAGGCAACTGGTAAAGGGGTTTGCAAGTGCTTACTGGGGAGACAGGTGATGGAGGCAGGAGTGCAGGACCATGCGCAGGTGAGGTATCCAGGGCTGGCTCCTGCTTGGCTGCAAGAGAGAGGGGAGCAAAAAGGTGCTTCTGCATCAGGCTGACAGTGCTTGGGTGACCTTTTCCTGCCCCATGGGGGTGCCAGCCCTGAGCACCAACATTGCTGCAGCCTCTTCCCTGCCCGTCTGCTCCAGGGAAGATTGAAGCAGCCACTGGAGAGAGGTGCCTTTGCTCCCTGCACTGGGGACATCCAATAGAATTATAGAATCATAGAATCATTAAGGTTGGAAAAGACCTTCGAGATCATCTGGTCCAACCATCACCCTACAAAAAAGAAGCCTGCAAAGCATCCCAGGGTTTAACTTGAACCCACGACCACAGCATGCAGCTAAAGGGGAGGCGAGCAGCGCAACCACTAAGCTACTGCCAGCCCCTTAAATCCTCATGTGTTGTTAGCCTGGGAGCCTCGGTGCAGTCACATAGCCCAACAAGCTTTGGCCAAACAAAGGAATGGATGAAACATCCTCCGTGGCACCTGTCCCATCACACACACGGGCAGCAGGGTGGGCAGGACACAGCTGGCCCCTCAGCCCTTTCACACCAACTAGGCCACAGACACCAGGCTGGGGACACAGGGGGCACATTGCACCAGTGCTGGTGGTCAAGCCCTGGAGCCAACTGCCCCCCGTCTCCATCCCAGGAGCAGAGGGCCAGGGGCTCACCCATGTGTCCTTGCCTCTGGGCTTGGCACTGCTTGCCCACTCCCTGCCTCCCCATGGGGACAGCCACACACCCAGTTCCGCATCCCCAGCATCCAAATCCCAGGGAGGAAGCAGGGCCTTCCTCTCCCAACACCACCAAGCACCCCCACCCACCACTGACTCACCCCAAGCCTGCGACCCCCCCAGGGTCTCCTGCAGCCCCTCACCTGTGGTCAGCAGCTGGGTCAGGCAGGGGTTGGGCACAGCCAGGTGTGGCGGTACGGAGGGCCCTGGCAGCCTCTTCGCCTTAGTGCTGCCAGCCTTTGCCTTCGACCGCCCGCTCCCACCAGGGGATGGCCCTTTTGGGGTGGCAAACCTGGGGCTGCCCAGTGCGGTGTGGGGCAGGTGCTGGGGGGCAGCCGGGCCAGGGTACCCTGGGGGCACCATGTCCACAGCATAGCCCATGCCCGGGGTGTGTTGGGCAAAGCATGGTGTGGAGAGTGGGGACACGGGGTGGGCGAGGAGTGAGGGGCTGGGTGAGGCAGTGTAGGGAAACTTGGAGCGGGGGGTGGAGGCAGGGGAAAATGGGGGCTCTGGGCCCAGCAGTGGGGGCCCAGGGGATGGGCTGGGGGGTGTGTAGGGGAGGCCGAGGGGCTCCATGCCAACGCACTTGCCAGGGAAGCTGTACTGCAGCAAGGGCTTGTGTTTGAGCTGGGGGCTGAGGCTGCCAGGCACCGCAGCAGGGGGCTCGGGGGCCAGCGGTGGCGGGGTTTGCTCGGAGCTGAGGAAGGCACCATGGAGGCTGAGCTGGGAGGTACCGCCAGGCTGCGGGAAATAGGGACATGTCAGGAGGGGTGGCTTGGGCACTGGCAGCCGTGGGCCATGAGCTGGGGTCACGCTCACCTGGAGGAGGGTGCTGGGAGGGAGCAGGGCATCGGGGCTGGCAGGCATGGCCCCTCCACCACCATAGAGGGGCTCAGCCATAGTCACAAAGCAGGGTGGCTCCTGGTAGCCCAGTTGTGTCTGTGCAGGCAATGGCCGATGGCTGATGAAAATATCTGCGGGACAAAGTGGAGAGATGGTGATGGGCAGTGAGGGGCCAGAGGAGCGCTTCTGCTGCCATGAGCTGCTCCTGGAGAGGGATGACAAGCCCAGAACACACTGGAGAGAGACTCCATGCCTGGTGCTGGTGGGGATTTGCCTGTTTCACCTTCACCTTGGGGGGCCAGGACAGCTGCTGGCTCTATGGGCAGATTTGGTGCCCTTGTTGTGAAACACTGGAGTTTCACATGGTGAGAGGGAAGAGGCAACTCACGCGCCTAGGCCCAGCCTCGCCACGGGCACTAGGACAGGAAAACCCGCCCAAGGACACCACCCAGGGGTGGGGACCCCATCCCGGTCCCTATCCCTGACACCCAGCTGAGAGCTGCGTGCTCCAGCTACTCCCAGGGGGTTTGGGCCCTTCCCACTCCTCCGGGGCCAGCCCTGGTGGCAGGGACCATGGGCCCAGGGACCACAGCTGCCCCAGGCTGTGGGGCAGCTGTGGAGCTGGTCTCATGGCCAACACAACTCAGAGGATCAGATCGCACTGTCTCTGAGCCACGCCACACAATCCTGCTGGGGACGCGGCAAGCATTTGCTTCTCTGGTCTGGTGCTGCCTTGCGTGCAGCCTGTGGCTAACCACATCCCATGGCCTTCCCGAAGCCGAGCCCCGTGACCTTGCTGCGACTCCCTCTCCCTTCCTGTCTCCTTCCCACAACCCTGCTTCTTCCGCAGGCCCAGACGCCACAACACAAAGCACTGGCGTTATGCCTGGGGCAATCACCTCCCCTATGAAACAAGCTCCATGGGCACATCAGCCCCACACACACCTCGGCTCTGCGCTGGGGCTACCATTGACTGTGCCAGCACTGGACGAAACATGACCACCAGGAGGGTTTTTCCCCAGTGAGAATGGCTGTGGGGTGGGGATGGGGCTGCTGGATGTACGTTTCCCTGTAAGGTGGAGCAGGAGCACTGGATGGGCTTGCAGGCAGCTGCCAGCAGCCTGTGGCACAGGTTCTGCATCCAAGCAGCTGGTCCAGTACACAAGCACTCATGTCTCTGCTGGGGAGCATCCAGCTGTGCTCCAGCACAGGGCCGAATCCTCAGCTGACATGGGCATCTCTGCTTTCAGGTTCTCATGCTGCTGACAGCACAGCCAGTTCAAGAACATGCAGGCTGACCCTGCCTGCCCAGCCTGCCCAGCTGTGCCCTGGGCACCAGGAGTCCCACAATGACTACTCTGGGCTCTGGCACAGGCTCCAGTGCCTAGAGTGTCCTCGCTGGGAGAGGCAAAACCTCTGGGCCTGAGACTCTTTCAAGTCCACACTGGAGGAGGAAATGCCAGCAGAGAGGGATGCCATAGCAATCCCAGCAGTGCCATACTGCACAGCACACTGCTGGCTGAGGGTAACACTGGTGTGACACTGGGCAGGCGCTCTGCTCTCCTTGACTCTGCCCCTTCTCCATGAGCCCTGCAGAGAAGAGCTGCAGCCCACATACCCCAGGCTGGGGACAGCAGTTGTCTACATGTCTCTTGCAGGGATGGGCAGCAACACTGACACTCCACTTAGTCCCAGCCCACTGCTACAGGCTGTTACAAGCCAGAGTTGGCTGCTGTCAGCACCAGAGCTCTCATGATGGAAATGGCCTCTGAGGTGCTCAGATCCTTATGGCCCCACTGTTTTCAGAGGCTGCAGCACATCCTCCTCAGACCCTGTTCCCAGTCCCACCTGGACTGAGGCCAGGGACATGGCAAATGCCTGGGAGCATGGCAGAGCCACTCCTGCCCCTCCAGGGCCAGGACTTGGTGAGGGCTGTGGCATGGCCAGGCAGGATCTCAGCATTCCCCAAGGTGCAGCACCCAGCTCCATGCTGCCCCTGGCCCTTATCTGTGCCCATGCCAAGCTGCCCCCTGCCGCCAGCACTACAGCTTTGTGTGTATTTATAGGCATTTCTGGTGCCCAGCACTGCAGATTCGATTCCTCTTGTGCCTCTCACTGTGTTGCCAGGATGGATGGTGGATCCTGCCCAGCACAGCAGCTGGCGACCTCCTGGACATTCTGTCCTCCCCTTCTGCCCCTTACCCACCCTGCAGCTCTTGCCCACGCTCCTCTCCACTGTCACATTGACTCAATCTGCTCCCGGGCTGTGCAGTGTGACCAGGGCACACTGCTGCTTGGGGGACATGAGCCTGTGCAGTCAGCACACTAAGCCTTAAGCATCCTTCTCAATCCTGGAGCTGCTCTCCAAAGGGATCCAGGTTACAGAGCCTGTTCCCAAATATAGGACCCTCCAGCACTGGCCCTGGGCTCCAGGCAAGCCCTGCAGTGCTGCAGGGTGATGCCACCCCATGAGCTGGCCAACCTGGCCCCTGTAACCCTGTAACCCAGAGCGGGTCCTACCTGGAGCACGGTGCCAGCAGAGCTCAGGCACCGCACCGGGCTGCTCCCTTGCCTCTGCCATCAGGACTTCTCCATCCGCCCCTCACCATGCTCCGGCACCCGCTGGGGACATGAGGTTGTTCCTCATTTGGGGATTGGCTTGCACTTGCTGACTGACAGGCACCGAGCTCTATGACAGCCACCAGGCACAGTGACAGCCCTGTGACCCTTCAGGAGCCCTGAGCCTTCATCTCTGCTCCACTTGCCTTGTTCATGAGATGTGTGGACTCCGGGCACAGTCCCAATAGGGCTGTTGTGGTGCCAACCCCACATGCTTACACCATGCTGCTCTGCACAAACCTGCTCTCGAGCCACCATCAGCCATCACACACACTGCAAAAGCAGCCTTGGGTCCTAAGCTGACTGGCAGCTGCTACTCTGGCACCCAGCACCCAGCTTTCAGCATCAGCCTCCCCTTCCTGGAAAAGGACCACCATGTCCTCTCCCTATTCACCCCATGGCCCTGTGGTCACACTTAGGGCCCTGCAGACCTCAGCTGTGCTGTCTAATACAAGTGCAGACTCCCAGCCCAGACTGAGGTGCGCACTCCTCCGCTCCCACACCTCCACCTGGCACACTCACACATCCTGGTGCAGAGGCTTTCCTGCCATTTAGTGGCTTGCAGTAAGACCCAGCCCATTTGCAGGCAGCACTCTGGAGTAAAATGCAGGCCTCTACCGAGGAAAAGAAAGACAATTTGACTGCTCATAGAAATATGTTGCTTCATATGGGTACCGTAGTGCCACTTGACAATTCCTGTTGATCATGAGGCTGTGCCGCACTGGGTGCACAACAGCAGCACGGATGACAGTGTGGCCGATGAAAGAGAGGCACTGGGGCTGCTGCCGTGACAGCACTGCTGTGAGGTGCTGCTTAAAAAGGGTAGGTGCAGCCTTCCAATGCCATGCAGGACCTCCCTGTGGAATGGCAAGCATTATTTTGACCCCTTCAGAGCTGTCCCACCACCCAGCGACTGTTGCCCACCAGGGGCACCCAGGGACAGGAGGCCAACGGCTAGCAGTGCGGACAGACCCTCTTCCCAGCATGGCCCACCACAATGGGATACATGGAGCAAATGTGCTGGAAGGGCTGGCAAGAGCCCTCCCAACCCATCCACCCCTGGGGCATCCACCACCTGCCCCAGCAGAGGAGGGTGCCCACTGCTGCCCCTGTGCCCCATCAGCATCTGGTCTTGCATCAGTCCACAGCTGTATGTCGCAAGCCACTCTGTTTCCTCCAGTGGAGGGAAGTGGGAAATGGAGGCTGGCCACGGAACTCCATGGGGTCCCAGCCAGGCTCCACTCACAGGGCACTGAGAGACACACTGAGGGGTCCAGAGATGCAGGTGCTGTCTGAGGCTGCCAGCTACATGGGAGGCCTGCAGCCACCAGGCCACATCAGCTGCCCCCCCCCCTAGAAAGTGCTCCCAGGCTACTGGCTTCAGCACGTTCAAAGGCAAAGATGGCCTCTGGTGCAGTGTGTGCCAGCAGCGCCTGGCCCTCGCACAACCCGTGGGTACACAGCACAGCACAGATGGGACCAGGACATGTCCCAGCTGATGCTCTAGTGCTTACACTGCACTGCTAAAAAGGAGTGCACCGTGTCACAGGCAGACCATGACTGGCAGCACTGATAGCAGCCCCATGGGAAGAGGCTGACATTGCTCACTCATCCTCCTCAGCAGCCCCGTTGCCCCAGCTGTCTGGCCTGGACACCCATCACAAGGGCCCAGCTCCAATGCAGCTCCCAGGCTGCTGTGCCCGGGGCTGGCCAGCAAGAGAGGGGTGAGGAGAGGGACATTGCAGCACAGAACCTGCTTTCTAGAGGTTTCCTTTTACTTATGGGGACAATTGTCTGCAGCCTCTGTCTGCAGCCAAATTCAGGTGGTTTCATACACCTGGCAAGACCTTCCGTTTGTAGAAATCCCTTTCACCAGCTCTTGGCCAAGCTTTTCCTCACCTGCTATGGCAGACCAGGGCACCCCAGCCCTTTCTGGCTGCTCTTTCTATGTTCAGCACTTTCTGCCCCCAGCAGCTCTTGGTCCTGGCCAGACTTCTCACCTCCACTTTGGGCCGCCATGGTGTGCACAGTGCACCAGGCTGTACAGATGTGGTTCTGCATCCAGGCTGGCTCTTACCTGAGATCTCCATGGTATCATCCAGGCTGGGCTGCAGGGGTGCCAAGTCTGGCTGGATCATGTCAGCATTGCCAATATATGCTGGAAGAGCACAGAGATACAGCATTAGGGCACTGCACCCCAAGTCATCCCGTGTCCCCCCTCCCTCAGGGCTGTCCTCGCACCTGCCCTATTGCCACCACCAACACACCATTGTCACCCTGCATTGCTGCACCTTGCCCCACAGCAGAGCAAAGCCAGCCAGAGGGGTTCTCTCCCTGCCTCCAGGGCCACCCTATCCCACCACCCTGCCCACAAGCACATCTGGGGCCTCATCCACCCAAAACCCTCCGTGAAAGAGAAGAAAAAAACAGCTGATTCAGGTGCAGGAGCTGGCACTGGCTGGTGCTGCAGGAGCTGCCTGGAACCAAGCCAGGCACGGACAATGAGGAGCAGTCCCAGACTGGCAGTGCTGCCATGGAGTCTGGTGCGAGGTGAGTCCTGGCCTCCCTGGCAGCCAACTGTGGCACCACAGCCCATCTTGCTGTGGAGTGCATGGGCTGGCCCACATGCAGCCACTGGGAGCTCTGTGCTTCCAGGGCAGCAGCAATGTTGGGATTGTCCAGCACAGGTGGGGGCCCTGTCTGCCAAAGGCAGCAGCTCTTGGTTTGAAGCCAAGAGGTAGAGATGTGCCTTGGGCATGCTGTCTGCCTCTTCCACTTCCAGCATGGCTTGGGGCACCTACCATCCTCTGGGAACGCCTGGTGGGTGCTGGGTGTCTGTGTCATGGTGAAGAGTGTGTCAGAGATGTCTGATAGGAAGGTGTCCAAATCGAAGTGCTGCCTGCCCCCCAGCTCCTCTTCCTCGTTCCCAAGCAGCATGGGCACCACGTTGCAGAAGAGCTGGTTGCACCATTTCTCCGTTGGTCTCCAGGCATCCTCGTCCTGGGTGAGATGGAGCAAAGGAGCTGGTGGGCACCTCCCGCAGGCAGGGCCCATGCCTGCCTCCCTGGCTGCTGCCCTGGCAGTTCCCAGACAACTGCAGCCTCCCTCATCCCAGGGCCTCCAGACTGGCACACTGATGCTTCTGGAGGGTGAATCAGCATCCCAGATGCCTCCCCTCCAGTGGCCACTACAGACATCAGGGACAGGGGGCTTTCAACTGCGATTTTCCTGAGCTGCCTGGCACAGGGCTTCACATCATGCCCCTCTCCCTGCTGCCCATCCTTCCCCAGCAGACTCACCTGCTTTGGGCTGGAGAGCTCTCCCTCCCGGCTGGACTTTCGGAGCTGGAAGAAGAAGGTGACAGCTGGGGTGTGGGTAGATCCAGGGCAGGGCAGAGGGGGCAGCGGACCCTGCCCCTCAGTCACCTCCTGCCAGCCAGCAGGACCACGCGCACTGCCTGCTCTGGGGTCTGGCCCTGGCCACCACCCCTTCACATCTGCCTTTACTGCACAGGGCAGCAGCGGGGCTGGTAGAGAGGTGCGCGGCGGTGCGAGGCTGCCTGCACACTGCCTCCTGCAGCACCCCGGCCTTTTTCAGGCTGAGCGAGCGGCTGGGGAGGAGGCTGGCATCACGCTCCTCCCTGCATGGCGGGCGGCCAAGGCCGGTGCCACCCGGGCCACCGCTAGATTATCCTGCCCGGGAGTGACTCCCAGGGTGACACCGGGCCAGCCGGCCTGCTGGCACGTGCTGCCTGGCTGAGCCGCTGCTGCCAGCGAATCGCAGCCCAGCCGAGGTGATGCAGTGAGCCCCGCTCGTCCCACCCCAGCACGTGCACTGCAGGTGCGCTGCCAAGCCCAGCCCCAGGCCATGCAGCAGGCAAGGCAGAACCAGCTCAGGTCAGACTGCCAGAGTGCGCCACAGCACCACGGGCAGCCAGGGACGGGACCCCGCCAAGTCCCCTCCACCATCACCATGGGGGAACCATTGGCCAGCTCCCAGGCAGCCACGTCTCTGCACCAGGAACACCGCGATCCTGTCCCACCATCGTTGCACTGGGGCAGAGAGCAGCAGGGACAGGGCCACTCACTCGCTTCTTGTAGTAGATCCTCCACTTGTGGTACTCCCTCATTACCACCTCGATGCGGCGTTTCCAGTAATTGCCCTCCAGCACGACAGCCTGTGGGAGTGGAGAGTACTAGGGCATCACGGCCATGCGGCACCCCGGGGGCTGATCCCCCAGCCTGGCACCCCACAGCCAGCCCCTGCGTACCCCTGGCACCCCACACATGGGACTGGTTTCCTTGGGCCACATTGTAAATGCCTTCCTCAGCAAATCTTGCAAAGACAGCAAGCTGGAACGGGGGCTCTATCTCCTGTAATGTCCCAGCTCCCAGCTGCACACACCTTCCCCCAACCTACTCCTGGCTACAGGAGCAATGAGGGCCCACACCCTACCTCTGGTTTTCGATGCTCGTCAGCCTCTGATCCCTCCAGGGGGGTGATGAAACCACACATGGGGTTCTTCCTCTGCTCCACATCTGCCCAGGGGAAAACAGCCAGCTTTGCCCACAGCCCCCTCCCTGCACAGGGGAGGGAGCCAGTGCACTCGTCGGGCTGGGCACCTGCTGCGGCTCTGCTGCCCCAGCATCAGCCCCATCCCACATGGCATTGCCTGGCACTCGACTTGGGCAGCAGGGTCTGGCCCCATACTCACACTGGATGTACCACGCTCTCCAGATAGCATTGTTGAGACGGATTTTATCCCGGCAAAGCAGCCGCTGCCCCTTGAAATTCTTCCACTTTGGTGACACCAGCTTCCCACTAAAATGCCAGGCAAAAGAGAGGCTGAAGGGGACCATGCTAGAGCCCTCCCATTTTGGGGCCTTACAAGGAGGCCATGCCTTGAGACAGACTGAGGGCAGCCAGCAGGTCCGGGAGCAGGCACAGCCATGTGGCTCAGCTTCACAGCTCTGTTGCAGGCTGCTTGCCAGGGATCCATCGGATCACCATAGGAGCAACCTGAGCTCCTGTTCACTGAGAGCAGCACAGACCTAAGCCAGAAGCTTTGTAGACCCACATTAGGCTTCTGGAGCCCCTGGGATTAAATATAAGGAGAATATAGGAGAATTCACTGTATATATAGGAGAATTCCCAGCGTATAGGAGAATTCACTGACTGAGACTAAACATTGCTCCAAGGTGGGACCCCACCTTCCCTGAGCTGTATTCTAGCCCCAGGGGACAGGAAGGGAAGTTGCCCACCTAGCCAAGTCACTGGGAGCATGTGTTACTGTGGCTCTTGCCTCAATGCAGCATTGGGACTGCTATTTTGACCCTCTTTTTACCTCCAGGCAAGGTTTGGAAACTCTGCCTTCAGTCAGGGTCAGGCACAGGCAGCAAGGCAGGCAGGGACAGCTGTCTGTGTGTGTCTGGGGACAGAAGGACATGCACCCTGAGGACATTACAGGACATTTGCTTCTGCCCTAAGAGGGTCAGAGACAGGACCAGCCCTGTCCTCAGCCCCGCACTGCCCTGGGCTCCTTTTCCACCCAACACTACACCTGGTGACACCCTGCACCCACTCACCCTGTCTCCCAGCCTGGCCTGGGCTCCCTCCTTCCATGTTTCCAGGCTCCTGGAGGCATCAGTGTTTGTTGTGCAGCTTTCCATGGTGGTGGTGATGTCCCTCATACAGCCTGCAGTGTGGGAAGCTTCCTTTCATGAAGCCAGCACTGCAGCTCATTTCCTTCCAGCTGAGGGACCCATCACCCTCGTGTGCACCCAACTGCACAAAGGTTCCCAAAGTCATGCTGCCCCATGGAGCCCTGTGGGAGGTGCTGGGGTCTCTTTGCCTTATTGCCTGGCTCTCCTGATCGTCTGGCCAGCCTCTCTGTCACAGGTTTGGGATCCTGAATGTTTCCTTTCCTCCTCTTCCTGCTCTCCCACCTGCCAACACATGGCCCTTGGTGATGACAGCTTCACCCACAGCTTCACGAAGGCTGGGCTGCTCCCTATGGGCAGCATTCACACACGGAGCACAGTGCATGTGAAAGGCCACCGCTGCAGCTCCTCCTGTCCCTCTCCAGCTAAGAGTTTCTCCCTTGAAAATCTCAGCGCTGCTTCAGGTCCCTCTTATCCCATGTATGTGCAGAGAAGAGGAAAGGTGAAGGCTGGGCTTTGGTGTGTGGGGGCATATTCCTGTTGCAGCATCTCCTTGGATGTACCCTGCAGATGATGTGACAGGTGTTCATGGGGAGGTGCTGGGGGAGGAGAGCTGGGCCCTACTAATACTTTAAGCAGCAGCACACTTCCCATTCAAACTCATGAAACCTCCGTTGTGCACCCTCTAATGAAGACTCTGGTCAATTCTGCATTAACTGTGCCTTGAAATCTGCTTCCCATGTCTCGGCTCAGCTGGGTCCCATGGCGGAGGCTGTCTCTGTCCTGCCTACAAGGCTCCCTCCCTCTGTGGCTGAGCGACTTGGCGAGGAGGAGCTCAGTGCAGTAGAGCCGGCAAGACGGCCACATCCCCATGGCTCTCCTCAAGAGCCATCCACTGCCAGACACGGCGGCCAAGACTCCAGGGTGTTCCTGTCCCTCTGCCCCACAGAGCGAGGTGGCTTTTTGGGCAACAGGGCGACATCGCTGCTGTTACATACAGGTGTCCCAATCAGGCAGCAGTACCTATAGCAAAATGCTCCACGCTGTCCCCAGCTGGCTCTGTAGATGGGAGAAGAGTGCTGCCTGTACCTTCTGGCTGGGGCTGGGAGAAGGCGCAGGGACCCCCAAGGTGCCCCATAACTGCAGATCCTGATGTAGGAACATGTCTGGGAGCTAGAGCTCTGAGCCACATAGGTGGAGGGGGACACCCTCCCCAGGGAGAGCCACAGCTGCTGGCCACTCACCCAGCCCTGACCCACGGCCCCAGGGGGCTGGAGAAGGACCCACATCCCCATGGCTCTGGCCTGCAGAGAGTTAAGGACTTGTCTATGCATTGGCCACTCCACTATCACCAGGGATTTTGAACTTTCCCCAGTGGCACAAGGCAAACAGCGCAGTGGTGCCAAGCAGAGGAGCCAATGGAAAGAACAGGTTTCCTGGCACATGGCCAGTTCCTGCTGGTCAAGGCTACGCAGCCACACTCCTTGCTAGTGCTGCCCCTGCCACCAGCCAGCTTAAACGAGCAGCCAGAGACTGTGGCCCCAAGCCCTAGGGCTGCAGCTGGGTGCCTTGGCCACACATGAGGCCGGTGGGGCCACGGCCACCAAGCACCATGGGATGTGGAGGCAGAAAGGAGATGCCTGTGAGCCTCACCACTAACTGCCTTTTCCTTCCATTAACGATCCTTTCAGTTTTGGAGCTTATCACGCTGATCTTTGCTCACTAGTTTGCCTTGAAAGAGGCCCCACCCTTTCCTGAAATTATGTCCCAAGGAGATGGATGCAAACACCTCACTGAGCTGT
The DNA here is from genome assembly GCA_011076525.1 of Nettapus auritus. Taxonomy (NCBI): domain Eukaryota; kingdom Metazoa; phylum Chordata; class Aves; order Anseriformes; family Anatidae; genus Nettapus; species Nettapus auritus. Next base: position 247,720 of record CM021783.1, read on the forward strand.
GAGAATGGTGTGGGATGCCCTGGTGCGTCTTGGCACAGTTCATATGTCCTGCTGCCCTACAGAGCTCAAGGAATGGGGACCTGGACCCCGCAACTGGCAAAGGGGTTTCTGTGTGACAGGGTGAGGTGGGAGTGGAGCTTGCTCTGTGACCAACCCTGGCATTGGCCAGCACCACCTCTGGCTCAGCCAGTAGCACCTGTTCGTTCCATGATTCATTTAGCCTGCCCAGAAATTTAAGCATTGCAGCCCCTACTTTCATGGCAAAATGAGTGTTTTGCTCTCCATCAATGCCAAGAGGAGGGGGAAAGAATGACTTGATGAGATGCAGAGCTGCATGAAGGGAAATTGGCTGTAGCAGGAGGGGAAAGGCTAAGCTGAAGGTCCTCCTGCAGGCATGAGACTGCTTGACCTTCCCAAGTACACAGAAACAGTGGCCTGAAGCAGGTCCCCATGGGGCCACCAGAACCCCCTCGTTCCATTGGCCCCAGGCTGGCTGAAAAAAAGACAGCCTTTCCTGGAAGTCCTAACAGCTCATACTCTTGCAAATTTCTTGCAAATTTTGGTACCAAAATCATGGTGGTTTTGTTTGTTTGTTTGTTTTTAACATCGATAATCCAGAATCTGGGAGATAAAGTTAAAAATCTAGCCACAGTTTTCCCAAAAAATGCCCCAAAAACTGTTCTGCCAGTTTGTCTGTTTTGCTCTACTGCCTCCAGGGAAGTATGTGCTCTGCCCTGGCAGGCATGTGGTGGAGGCTGGTGTGGGTGTATCTGGGATGATTTGAGGGCAGCGTTGTGACGGAGGTGTTAACAGAGTGTGGGTAATACTGAGGATTAGATATGGAGGTGCTCTGTGTATTTTCTCGCACATAGGAGTGACTACATCCTTACAGCTCTGCTTTGTGGGCAGTCATTTACCTCAGTGCAAAGCAAGCACAAAGTGCGCCACATGAGAAGGGAAGTCATTTAAATCCTCTCGCAAATAATTGTCTGGGAAGCTGGACAGCTTGCAAGCCAAGCTAAGTTCAGCATGGGAACAGGTTTTGCACACTGGACCAACTCCTTTGCACTCCGCACTCTGCTGGGGCAGGAACAGCCCCCAAATCCTTTGGAAATGGCTGAGAAAACACAAGCAGTTTCCTGCTGCAAACAGCACACCCGCACTGCAGCACAGATAGGCTCAGCCATGCCCAAGCCTTTCCCCCTCTGCAGGCCCGCTGCTGCCCCTCATGTTGACAATTCACAGCAGGAGCTGCACTCACTGCTGCAAAGTCCATGGAGATCTGCAGAGCTGGGGCTGCTGTCAGCACTGAGCTCTGCTCCTGTGGCTAGAGTGCCCTGGCTCCTTGCAGCTCACGCATACACAGCACTGAGACAGTCTTGGGTCTTGCAGCCTCATCAGATGGATGCAACCAAATCTGCACTAGCCACTTCCAACCAGCCTGAACTAGTTCATAGGAACGCACTTTGCACAGGCGAATGCTGGTGAATTGTAGTGAATTGAGGCTGAGTGATTTGCCAGGAGGGAGGGCAAAGGAAAGCGCAGACTAATCCTGATAGAAAGAGAAAGGAAGAGGATAGCTCAGTATATTCATCACTGGCGTGGTCCCTGCCTGCTCTGTTGCTGTATTCTTCTTGCTCTGTGCATGAGTGTTTAAGACACTGAATTAGAGAATCAGTTAGAGAACATGACAAAGCTACAACAGCAATTCCACTTCTCCTACGAAAGCCTTAGAGGCTTCTGTCAGCTTGCCAAGAGGACAAATTAGCACAGAATTAGCATTCAAGGGTGTAATCCAAACCTGTCTTGTTTTAAATTGTATGAGAGTGGCAGAGTTAATACTCCACTCCGATGTCCCTACCTGCTAAATCTGCCCTTCCAGTACAGGCAGGGGAGAAGAGGAGGTTATTCTAAAACACACTCTGGAAAAAACAACAAGAGGTTTTTCTGTTTGTTTGTCGTCCCCCCCCCCCACCCCCCACCCCTTTTTTTTCCCCTGAAGCATAAGACAGACCTGCACAAGATGGGACCACACAAACCTGCAGTCTGTAGTTCCCATCTGCACCCCATTTTTCTCCCTTAGGAGGACAGTTCCTCAGGACAGCCATCCAATGATTCCCTTCAATTTCTTTACAAGGATGGGGCGGGACAGGATGAGGTGGGATGGTGTGTGAGCCCAGGAGCCCCTAGGCAGGATGCTGGGGAGTGGCACTGTGCTGGTGGGAGAAAGAGTTTGCTCAGCTGGGGCGATTATGCTGGGGCGAAGGTGTGAACAGTTCCTGAAGGAGCTTGGCTCCACATGTGCAGCTTCTTGGGGAAACCTGGGGAATCCAAGTGTACTGCAGGGAGGTCCACCTGTGACAGACATGAGAAACAACAGTTCAAGGAAGAGACTCAAGAAAAGCAGCAAGATGATCTCTTGCAAGGAAGGAGTGGATGACAATCCTTAACTCTTTGGCAGGAGAGCTGCTGAAAAGAGAATAGTGTCCTGGAAAATGGTTACAAAGGGCCTTGGAACTGCTTCATGCCAGCCCCCAGCACCAAGAGGAAGACCATGGTGGGGGGAGATGCTGCTTTTTGAGGGAGCTGAAGAAACAAGCTACTGCTGGAAGCAAGCCCTGATGTGGAGAGGGTGCTTCTTGCTCACAAAGGAGGTGATGAACTGTCCGACCCATGGAGGGATGATATGAGAGATCCTCGAGGCAATGGCTCAAGCTGAGATGGGACTGCCATAAACTTGTGTGAAGTGCCACAGAGGAATGATGGAGAGGGGTGGAGTTGCAGGTAGTCAAAACACTCTTCAGCTACAGTCATTAAAAAACAGTTGTAAAAAAAAAAAAAAAAAAAAAAAAACAAAAAAAAAAAAACAAGCAAACAGTATTTTTAGAGAGAGTTTAGCATATTTACCTTCCTTTGAGCCAGGCCTTGAACAACAAGGGGTATGTGGCTGCAACAGACACCGCTCAGCAAGTAGGTCAGGAAGTGATAGTTCCACTCTATTCAGCACCTCTAAGGCCATATCTGGATATTGTGTCCAGATTTTGCTGCTTCCCTCCCTGACCCTCCCCCACCCCCCATAAAAGGTGGAAAAGATGGAAGTCTAAAAACTGTAGTGATCCTGGAAGGGGATGACAAAATGGTGGGAGACCGACAAACACGACAGAAAAGAGGAGGCTGAAGGAGCTATGTTTGTTCCAACTGAAGAAGAAAAGATGAAGAGAGGAAGGTGAAGGTAGTCTTCAACTACCCAAAGGAGGTTATAGAGGTGATGGAGACAAATAATTCTCAGAGATGCACTGAAAAAGGTCAAAGAGGCAACATACACAAACTGGAACAAGAGAAACTCCTATTGGAGTAATGGGGACACATTTCCATGTGTGAGCACTGAAGCCCTGGGACAGAAGCAGTGGGATCATCATCCTTGCTCTCCATCGTTCTTCTCCATACTTCAAATGGTGAAGGAACTTGAGGAACTTGACCTGACTTTGGGATTAACCATGCCCAGTACAGGGGTTGGACTATGAACTCCAGAGGCAACACCTTTCTGTGGTTTCTGCTTCATTAAGGAGTAAGTCTACAACATAACTATGGATGAACTCCTAAAGGTTGGAAAATATTTGGCTGGTCACTTCAGCTGAGGCTGTGCTGCACCAACACCATTTCTGAGGAACCTGGCTGGGAGTGAAGGTGTGAAATGGCAGTTGATGCAGAGAGGTATCAAATCAGATAAAACTAAAAGTGCAGGTCAGCCAAATATCTTTAAACTCCATTTAACCCCCTCTGATACCTTCCTCCAACCATTGCTCATAAGGTTGTCAAAAATGTATTAGCAAAGCTGTCGTGGGTTTCCAAAGGGAGGAAACAAATGCTTGAAGGGCAGCTAGCCAGCAGAGTGGTTGGCTCTACAGTCAGGGCACAGTCTCATGTGTGGAGAAGCATATCCAGCGCTGCATTGCAGGTCCAAGTTCACCTGAACCTGAGCTCTGATCGATGCTTCTTGTTGATCTGTTTTTAGGATGCTGCAAAGCTGCAGAGCACAATGGCTGTGAGATGGAGGAGGGGAGCATGTAAGCATGGAAGGGCCTCCAAGAAAGAGAAGAACTGAGCATGAATTTGCATATCGTCTAATGTCAAAATCTCCCTGCTGTATTCCACGACTGGCAGCTGCCATGGCTCCAGGGCTGACAAAGATGTGCTCTCACAGGTGCTGAGCAAGACCTAGTCTTGCACCAAGACAGACAAAAGACGTCTCTAATGTTCTGGGCTCTGGAGTGGCCATCAGTGGTGGCAGTAAAACTTTGTAGCTGATGTGGATCCTCCTCACTGAGGGCTACTGTTCAGCTGCAGTTACGGTTTGCCATGCTGCTGGGCTTGGGGCTGGTTCATGCTTTGTCATGCAGGAGGAAAGTGAGGCCCAGGAGTCTAAGGGGTACAGATATCTGGAGGGATGGAGTCATGTCTCCAGCAAAAGGGCCAGTCCTGGCTCTTCTGGTCTGCTCCACCTGCCAAAGCACTTGCATTCTGCCCCTCTCCCTTCTGCGTGGGACGCACCAGAGCTCAGGAGCACATGGAGGCATCTCAGGAGTCAGGAGCCTACACATTCTGGGGTATAGCAGTGTCTGCTCCTCCAACCTCATGCAGCAAGACTCACAGTAAGGCAAGTGTGGAGCTGGGAGAGCAAAGGAAAGTGAGGCTACTCATTGCCTGAGTAGCTGGCAGTAAGTGCAACCAACCCTTGGCTGGGCCACCCCAAGCTAAAGTTCACCATATTTCTGCAGAGCATCAGCCTCACCAGCACCTCAGATGAGAGCTGTGCCTCACCAACTATGAGCAAACCATGCAGGCTGGCACACAGACACATGGCGATGGGCCAAATGTACACAGCTACGTGGCAACTAGTACCCTGCGCAGTACCGTCACAGCACCCAGTGTCACCAGGACTACTCTGAGACTGACCACATATTCCTCCATGCCAACCTCCAAGGCTTCAAGGCACACCTGGGAGGCCAACATGGGACCAGGAGATGGGCAGTTCTTCAAGGCTGTTTTGTCTGGGTTTTGTTTTCACAAGGCATCAATAGGTAATCATCACTCCAGGTTTTCACTTGGATTTTTGGGAAAGCTGTGCAAATAATTTTGCACTGAGGTCTGTAGAGCAAGTCACCCTTTGACAGACTGCAAAGCCTTGAGGTCTTTGTGGAAGAGAGAAGCTGCCTCCAAGAACATGGCCCAAGGTGCTAAGAAACAAGTTGCAGGCTCTCCTGTTGTCACCAAGGAGCTGTATGTGGGGTGAGCATGTCCCTTGCACCCTGAGCTTGGGTGATTTGTATGTCTGGGAGAAAGACACAGTCACCCATCTGGTTTTGCTGGAGAGAAGGGGGGAAGCTTTCAGCAGGTCCTGGACAGAGCCCTGCGCAGCCATCCAGGTTGGAGTGCTGCCACTGCCACATGACCTAGAATAACTCTGGGACAAGTGGGCACAGCTCTGGGCTGGACTGCCAAGACTAAGTGTTGTCTGCACACAGGTTACTGCTGCTCTACAGAGTGTGCAGGGCTGGGGTGCAGGGTGCTGCAGACAAGTGCAGTAACTCCAAATCTCCTGATGGAGGATGGTTAAGCTACATACTAAGAGAAAAAGAACTCATCTGGCTCCATAGCAGTTCTCCAGCAGCAGCTCTTTTTCCCTGAAACCTCCCAGGATGGCATTCTGTGAGCAGATGCCCCATTACAACCCAATGGACAAGCAGATGAGGTTCCTGTAGATGGAGCAGGACTGGGGGAGCCCAGCCTTTCCAGCATGCTAGACTCACGCCTTCAGAGAGCTGGGGGACCAGTGAGACACATGCTGGGCGCGAGGGCTCTTGGACTCACCTGTACTCTAGGCTCATGCACTCAAAGAGCCGGGTCAGGGTTGGGTCGATGCTCCGTGGATCAGCCGCCTCGGGCTCAGCATGGCGGTGGCGCCGACGGGGCAGCGAGTCGCTGTGCGGGGACGACACCATGAAGTGGCCACTGTGGATGACCTGGGAGGGTTTCTGAACCCCAGCACCGGGCCCTGCACCACCCATAGTCGCATCCTCAGAGTCAGAGTCGAAGTCGGAGTCAGGGCATGGCCCAACAACGGGCTCCGGGAAGGGTCCTGGGAGCCCCACCTGAGCTTGTGCCATTGCCCAGTGCTTGCTGCAGAAGCCACACCAGCTGGGAAGCCTTTAGTGGTCTGCCCTAGCACTGCAGTACATATCCTGACAGTGCCCGAGCCCTACAGATGCTGCACTGGCATGGAGCACGCGCTATTGCCCTCCCCAGCAGTGCACAGGCACCTCCTGCTCAGTGTGGCTCGCCCCTCCCCTGTCCCACGTCGTCTCCTCCACGCCGCTTGGTTCAGCTCTGGGTTTGCCAGGCCAGCTCTCTGTGAGCCCTATTTATAGCAGTGGCAGTGATCCCGCCCATGGCGCACCCACAGCCAGGCCACAGCACTCGCTGCAGGCCACCACTAGCCACAGGTGCTCCAGCTCCATGTCACTGCCATGCTCTCACCGTGCACCCGACAGCCCTGGCTTTTATTTCCACTGCAGATCTGGGGAGGATCGGCTCCAGGTCCCCTGGCCCACCCCTCGCTAGCAGGGCTTGCTGGCAGGAGGAGCACAGTCAGCTCTGTTTACTCTGGGCTAATAACTGCTCCCAGTGCACCGGTGGGGAGAGGAGCACACGGTATTTACCTAGTGCCTCTGCCCTAACGTGTCTCCCTGCACTTCCAAGGGAACAAATACAGATTAAGGGACACAAACAAGTAAAATTATAGCAACGGGCATCCAGCTCAGCACAATGCACACCAAGTCACTGAGCCGTGCCACAAAGCTGTGAAACAACTGAGGCAAAAGCCTGCTCCAAGACATGACCCAGCAGGAGAGGGGATGCAAACACTGTGTGCGAGACCCACATAGAGGACAATGATGAGCTCAGGTGCTCAGTATTCATATAGCTTGTAAGCATGCGGTCCTTAAAGCCGATTGATTCCCTCTGTGGCTATGGTGGCCCAAGGGAAGCAGCTAGGCAGGGCTACTGGCCATGTCTCTCCTGGGCCCAGAGCTGAGCTGGTGTAGCTGATCTTTGATAAATGCTGGGAGTTTTTGCCAGGGCTTAGCATTTCCCGTGCCAGCTAGACCTGTGTCACAAGCACATCCTCACTGGCCAGAGTCACATGGGGATAAAGTAGATATAATTTTAAGTTTAAATCATGTATTTTATATCTAGTATCTGGCAACTTCTTCCCACAGCTCTGTAATCTGACATAAGCTTAGACGCCTAGAAAGCACCCAGACATAGCTTCTGGATGCCCCCAGTGAAAACTTGGGATAAACAGTTGCATAAAGCTAACATCAGGTGGCCTCAGGCATCTGAACTTTAATCCAGCTCGCAGCTGGAGCTGAACACCCTTTGTACCACAAAGGTGGGTCCTGCCAGTGCTCCAGATGAGTGAGCAGCCATCCGGAATATTTTGCAGAGCTGGAAGAATATGCACAAATAGTTGCTTTGGATATCTTTCTCATTGAATTATGCAAACCTCATTCAGGAGATATTTCTTCATTATCTAGGCTGGTCTACATTGCTCTGTAGCTCTCTTTTTCCCCTTTGTGATTTATTACAAATGTGTCAGCTTGTCCCAGGATGCCTGTCAATGCTGAAGAGAGCAGCAATTTAAAAATTACTGTGTGCAGTCATTTGGGAGCGATAATAGCATGTGGTTTCCTGGGAAACTAAGAATTAGGCAAGGAAATAAGAGAAACAAAAATATTGGAGACTCAGGCTTTCTGAGAGCACTCCTGTGCCAGAGCCATACTGTGCAAAAGGGACTTTTCAGGTTTTTCCCCAGGATCATTTGCCATCTGTTCACCTGCTTTGGTTCTCTGGAACAACAGATGTCTAAGGGAGGCAGAGAAGTACATCAGTGAGGCTTTTAGGGACATTGTAACATGCTCATCCCCAGTCCAACAGCACTTGCACTTCATAGGAGGGAAAGTTTATGAGTGAAGGACATCCAGGCTGGGGAAAGGAGAGACAGACCTCACAGAGAGACCTTCCCCAGCAGATAGTGGCCCAGATATAGCCTAGATGTCAGCCCTGTGGGAGCAAGGATCCCACAGAGGAATGAGCCATCTGTATCGCTGAGTGATTTTGTAACTGGCCCTTTGGATCCCACATTATGTGATGCCAGTTACAGCTGTATGGATGCAACACAGTCTCTGAGAGAGATGGTGAGGAAGCTGTGGTCCTTGGTGCAATGCAAAAGGGATGTCCCAAAGGGGCACTGCCACAATGGAGGTTAAAGCTCCAAGTCCCTGGAAAAATTCTCTAGAATGATCCCAACACCGAGCCCTGAGGCAGAGCGAAACAGCTGCAGTGCTCACTATGGGGACACTACTCACAGTGCAGAAGTGGCAGTGGAGAGGGTTTCCTTCATGTGAGCCCTTGTAAGGGGTGGTGGCAAGAATTCAGATTGAAAAGTCGGTGCAAAGAACTGACACAGACCTCACTCATTAGATGAACATTGCCAGGAGCCCTAACCAAACTCCATCAGGACATTTCTGATCTGCTCACAGTGGGCTGTGACCTGCTACTTAGCTACCAAGGGAATGGAGATGACATGGAGATTGTCAGTGCTTGAAAGTCTCAGTCATTAATCTAAAGCTTTCCAGAGTCAGAAGTCTCATTTCTACATCTACCAAAGCAGTGGAAATTTCAATAAACGTAGAATTAATGGAAACTCTTGGACAAATCCAATAACTTGAGGAAGAGTTGATATGGATTTTATAAAGGAAATCTGTTTAATTTTTTTTTTTTTTTTTTGAAGGAGGTGTATGTGCACAACAGTGATCTGATTAATATAATGTAATCCAAAAAAAAAAAGGTTTTAAGCTTTTAAAAAGATCTATCGTAGAATCTCCAAAGACACTGGGCTAGAACAGATTGATATCTTACAAAACTCAGAAGCAACAGTAAGACTAATTGGAAAGTTTTCACAGTGTAGAAATTACCTATTGAATGCTACATGTACCTGTACTGGGGCTGAATTTTTCAGCATATTAATAAGCGAGGGAGAAAAGTGAGTGAACAGCATGATGCCAACATTTTCTGGTGGAGAAAATAGTTTGGAACAGTCAAATCTAGAGGTGACTGGAGAAAGCTGCAGAAGGATTTCAGGCTGCTGAGTGAGTGGATGATAAAATGGCAAATTAAATTCTATGTTGATAGTACATAGAATGTAGTGCAACCGTGCTCAGTGAGGGACTCTAAATTAGCTGTTACAGTTGGAGAAGCAGTTTTGAGGGTAATCATAGGCAATTTTCTGAAAACATCAATTGACACTTCAGGACCAATTATAAAGTATACAGGCTTTAGAAACTGCAAGGAAAGGAATAGGCAGAAGACATCACTTGCAACTGTATAAGCTAGAAAGTGCTCATAGATGTATACTGTTTTGGTGCCTGCCTCCAAAGAAAAGATATAGAAGACATAGTAAAAGTCACCAAAGATGAGAAAGTTGGGTAATCAGAGGTGAGAATGAAATCCATGCAAGAAAAACTGAATACAGCAGGACTATCCATGTAAGAGAAGAAACAAATGAGGTGGTAAGTGCTATAGATGTATAAACCTGATGCAGTAAGAATAAAGAGCAACTTGAGAATGGTTATCCAGCACTTTTAGCAATACAAGAGCCACAGGCACCAGGCAAAAGAATGGCAAGTGAGTTTATCTCAGGGCATTGTGAATCTAAAAGTCAAACAGAAATTCGATAAATTGGTGCAGGACTGGAACTATTAAACTTGACAGTCTCTGTATGCTGCATGTACAAAAAAGCTTCCTCCTGAGAACTCTGGGCATGGGTACAAGCTCACACTCAGTTTCCTGTTGCATGGACAGTAATTGGTGAGTGCAGGATGAGACCTTCCAAATACTCAAGAGTGCAAGGCATCTCCATCTTGTCAAAACTGCCTGCACTGACCATGGAGATCTGCTCCACAGGCCCATGCAAAAGTCTGCAGAGAAAGTCTTTGTACGTTTCTCCTTTGGCTGCAGATGCATAAATGATCTGGAAATATATATACATACATACATATATATATATACATACATACATATATATATATAAAATTCTCTTTTTCCCTGTATTTTTTTCCTGTAAAAGATAAGCAAACTTATCTGTCTCACCCAGAACATATCACAGAATCACAGAATTTCTAGGTTGGAAGAGACCTCAAGATCATCGAGTCCAACCTCTGACCTAACACTAACAGTCCCCACTAAACCATATCCCTAAGCTCTACATCTAAACGTCTTTTAAAGACCTCCAGGGATGGGGACTCCACCACTTCCCTGGGCAGCCCGTTCCAATGTCTAACAACCCTTTCGGTAAAGAAGTTCTTCCTAAGATCCAACCTAAAATTCCCCTGGCGCAACTTAAGCCCATTCCCCCTCGTCCTGTCACCAGGCACGTGGGAGAACAGACCAACCGCCACCTCGCTACAGCCTCCTTTAAGGTACCTGTAGAGAGCGATAAGGTCACCCCTGAGCCTCCTTTTCTCCAGGCTGAACAATCCCAGCTCCCTCAGCCGCTCCTCGTAGGACTTGTTCTCCAGGCCCCTCACCAGCTTCGTCGCTCTTCTCTGAACTCGCTCAAGCACCTCGATGTCCTTCTTGTAGCGAGGGGCCCAAAACTGAACACAGTATTCGAGGTGCGGCCTCACCAGAGCCGAGTGAGCAAGTAATGGTGCTATGGAGGCTGTTGTTCTTCAGAACTTCCCCCAGCCTTCACTGCTTCACTGAAGGGAGGGTGTTTGGGACAAGCAGCAAGGCATTTTTCCAGTCTTCTTTGACTTCCATACTGGTGTCTCTGCCTCTACAACCCAATGCAGTGTAACAGAAGATAGCCTGGGATCTGAATTCCTGAACCCATCACCCCTGCTCATGCAAACTTGACACATTTCCTAGAACATGATTCTGAGGCCCATGTTTCCAACAGGATGTGGATGAACTTCCTGTAGCCGGGCTCCATCCCAGACACCAAATGGTGGCCAACAGAGATGAGATTAATATTAAAGGATGCAGAATGCTGGCAAATGAAGCATGGATGCAGTCCACCACCCAGAGGTTCTCTTTATAGGTGTGGGTGAAAGGAGATGGTGCCATGCTGGTCATTTAGCCACATGTCCCACAAGTGATGGTCAGTCGCTGTTTGGTACTTCCTTCCCTTGCAGTATTAATTCAGACTGGAACTCAAATATCTGCCTGGCCACTAGCATCTATAAGGAGCCAGGTGCCAACAAAGCAGACTGCTCTCTAAGACAGTGCATAGATATTTGCCTGGAGTTGGTGTGGCATTAGCCTTTCCTTGGAAATGTTGGTGCTGCTCACACTATAGCAGCCAGCAGTTTTTATTCTTCCCAGCAGTGATGAGGGAGCTGTGGAAGGAGGGCTGGGGGTGATGGCATGCTTGGCATATTGGGTCGCCGTCTCCTCATTATTGGAAAATATTGGACAGTTGAAGAATGAAGAGACTGAAATCTCTTGTCATGGACTCATAGTGCCCACTTGCCTATGGATCTGAGGCTCTTCAACAGGAGTTAGCATGGCTTTTCCTGGATTGCTGGGAATACCTTGACCCTCCACAGCCTGTAGTAGTTTAACCTGGCAGGCAGCTCAGCACCATACAAGCTGTTTGCTCACCACCCCCCAGTGGGAAGGGAAAGAGAATCAGAAAAAGATAAAACTTGTGGGTTGAGATAAAGACAGTTTAATAGGACAGAAAA
>CM021783.1:259536-292637 GCA_011076525.1 Nettapus auritus
GAGAAGGAGAAGGAGAAGGAGAAGGAGAAGGAGAAGGAGAAGGAGAAAGAAGGAGAAGGAGGAGAAGATGATGATGATGATGATGATGATGATGATGAAAACAAATGATGCAAATTGCAGTTGCTTACCATCTGCTGACTGATGCCCAGCCAGTCCCTGAGCAGCAGCAACCCACTGGCTAACTCCTCCAGATTTATTGTTCAGAATGACACTGTAAGCTATGGCATATCCCTTTGACCATTTGGGAACAGCTGTCCTTGTTTTATCTCCTCCCAGCTTCTTGTGCACCCCCAGCCTCCTTGCTGGCAGGGCAGCATGAGAAACTGAAAAGTCCTTGGCTTTGTGTAAGCACTGCTCTGCAACAAATAAAATATAAGTGTGTTACCAATATTTTTGATCCTAAACCCAGAACACAACACCATACCAGCTACTAAGAAGAAAATTAATTCTATCCTAGCTGAAACCAGGAGATGGCCCTAGTGTGTGAGGCCACAAATGGCAGTAAGAGGGAAATCCTGATGAAGGTGTTGCTGAGATACAGTCACATGTGAGGCTGAGGACCCATGGTGACATGTTCAAGTTTATTATCATCTGCTGTGAAAAGCGTTAATTTGGGAAGGCTGGATCTCCAAATTGATGCCACAGTAATCATGTACATCCCAAATGGCCTGGAACTGGATACACTGTGCTTGTTGCTATCTGTTTCCTAGGGTTTTCTGTAATCAAGAAAATGTCAACAAATACCCCGGAAGTGATTATTGTCCCAGAGCTCAATTAGCAGAGGTTGGAGGAGGTGGAAGAGGGAGGTACTGCTGCAGTTTTCCCACCCAGATTGCAGCCAGTTGACTTAGTGCTTTGTTATATAGATTGGATATCAGGCCTTAATCTTATGACAAACTCCAAAGTCACTGAAGAGTCCAGACCCCAAGGCAGGCTCTCCTGTGGTGTGACCATGTACCACCACGTAAGTGAGAAGGTCACCTTGCATGATCTTTGCACATCACCAAAAATGTCTCTGTGGTCTGCTTGGGAAATGCACAGCTACAGCATCCAGATAAAGCACATCATTCCACCTAGAAACAGAGACCTTGTAGTTATGAGTAGTGGAAGTAAAATATGACCTTAATAAGAAATTGCAGGCAAAGGATGATGGCTTTGTCAGAATCACTGGGGGCTTTTCCTCTTAGTTCTGAAGATGTGCAACTCACTGTGGGGATCTGGCCCTGTTTCTGACCCTATCCGCTGCTAGAAGTGCTCGCTCCTCTGCAAGTAAAGCCATCTGGGGAGGACTGCCACTTGTGACAATCCCAGTTGTGGTAGTGCTGCTGTACCGTGCTTACAGGGCTTCACTTCTCTGCTTGCTGTACCTGTAGATGGGGCCAGCCCTTGGTTGCCCTAACAGTGTGAATGCTTATGGAGCTGGATTTGTCTATCTGGGCAGGATTTCATAGAATAATAAATTATCCCAAGTTGACAGGGACCCACGAGGATCACTGAATCCAACTCCTGGCTCCACAAAGAACTACCTGAAAATTAAGCCATATGTCTGAGAGCCTTGTGCAAGCACTTCTGGACCTCCGGCAGCTTTGGTGCCATGACCACTTCCTTGGGGAGCCTGTTCCAGTGCCTGGAAGGAAGCCTCCTGGTGAAGAACCTTTTCCTGACAGCTCCTGTCTGAGCCTGCCCTGAGGCAGCTTCCTGCTGTTCCCTCAGGTCCTCTCACTGCGTACCAGAGAGATCAGTGCCTGCCACCTCCGCTCCCCCAGGAAGGAAGATGTAGGCCACCATGAGGTCACCCCTCTGCCTTCTCTTCTTTAAGCCAAGCAAACCAAGCCACATCAAACCCTCCTCTTACATCATGCTCTCTAGGTCTTTCACAATCATAGAATCACAGAATCACAGAATTGTAGGGGTTGGAAGGGACCTCAAAAGATCATCGGGACCAACCCCCCTGCCAAAGCAGGTTCCTTAGAGCAGGAGGTCAACAAATCTCTGTTGCCCTTCTTTCTCCGGATGACTAGAGAGTTGCTAATGTGATGCCCATCTATAAGACAGGTCATAAGGAGGACCTGGGGAACTACAGGCCTGTCAGCCTGACCTTGGTGCCAGGAAAGGTGATGGAACAGGTCATCTTGAATACAATCACACAGCATATGCAGGACAGCCAGCGGATCAGGCCCAGTTAGAATGGGTTCATGAAAGACAAGTCCTGCCTGACCAACCTCATCTCCTTTTATGACCAGGTGACCCACCTGGTGGATGAGGAAAAGCCTGTTGACATAGTCTACCTAGACAATAGCAAAGCCTTTGGCATAGTCTCCCACAGTATTCTCCTGGAGAAGATGGCAGCCCATGGCTTGGACAGGTACAATCTTTGCTGGGTTAAGAACTGGCTGAACCGCTGGGCCCAGAGAGTAGTGGTGACTGGAGTGAAATCCAGCTGGTGTCTGGTCACCAGTGGTGTTCCCCAGGGGTCAGTGTTGGGGCCCATCCTCTTTAATATCTATATTGATGATTTGGATGAGGGAACTGAGTGCACCCCCAGTAAATTTGCAGAAGACACCAAGCTGGGGGGAAGTGTCAATCTGCTGGAGGGTAGGAAGGCCCTGCAGAGGGACCTGGACAGGTTCGGTCAATGGGCAGAGGCCAATGGCATGAGGTTCAACATGGCTAAGTACCAGGTCCCGCACTTTGGCCACAACAATCCCATGCAGTGCTACAGGCATGGGAGAGAGTGGCTGGAAAACTGTGCAGAGGAAAAGGATCTGGGGGTGCTGATTTATGCTCACCTGAACATGAACCATCACTGTGCCCAGGTGGCCAAGAAGGCCAATGGCATCCTGGCTTTTGTCAGGAATAGTGTGGTCAGCAGGACCAGGGAGGTGATCATCCCCTTGTATTCTGCTCTGGTGAGGCCGCACCTGGAGTACTGTGGTCAGTTTTGTACCCCTCACTACAAGAAGGGCATCGAGACCATGGAGCATGTCCAGAGAAGAGCTATGAAGCTGGTGGATGGTCTGGAACACAAATCTCATGAGGAGCAGCTGAAGGAACTGGGGTTGTTTTGTCTGGGGAAGAGGAGGCTCAGGGGAGACCTTATTGTTCTCTACAACTACCTGAAAGGAAGGTATGGGGAGCTGGGGGTTGGCCTCTTCTCACAGATAACTAGTGATAGGACTAGAGGAAATGGCCTCAAGTTGCGTCTGGGAGGTTTAAGTTGGAAATGAGGAGACATTTCTTCTCAGAAAGAGCAGTCAAACATTGGAACGGGTTGTCCAGGGAGGTGTTGGAGTCACCATCCCTGGGGGTGTTTAAGGTTGGATGTGGTGCCTTGGGACATGTTTTAGTGGGTGGTACTGGTGGTAGGGGGGATAGTTGGACCAGATGATCATGGAGATCTTTTCCAACCTTAATGGTTCTATTCTATGATTTTTTTATTTTATTTTTTTTTGATGTTTTTGAACATTTCTGACAGGAAGTCATTTTCCTGCTGTTTTTCAGGAAATGAATAGCAGCTGGATTATGTGAGTCACAAGTAATAAGGCTAATAAGGCTAAATATATCTTTGGGACCTCTCTAAGAGATTGATGTACTTCTTCTCTTGTGGCTCCCCAAGTGGCACACAGTACTCAAGGTGAGGCTGCATCAGTGTAGAGTGGAGCGGGACAAGCACTTCCCTCAACTGGCTAGCTCTGCTGTGCTTACCACAGCCCAGGATACACTTGGCCCTTTTGGCTGCTATGGCACACTGTTGACTCAGGTTCCACTTCTGTGGGCCAAAACTCCCAGATTCCTTTCCATGGGGATGGTCAGCCTCTCATCCCCCAGTCAGTAAGTATATCTAGGGTTGCCGAATTCCAGGTACATAATCCGGCACTTGCTCTTGTTAAGCTTCATATTGTTCATCATTTCCCAGCTCTCCAGTTTGTCAAGATCTCTGTGCAAGGCCCCTCCACCCTTGAGGGAGTCAGCAGTTCCTTCTCATTTAGTACCATCTGCAGACTTAATAGACATTTGAGTCCCATGTCCAGATCATTTATAAAAGCATTGAAGAGAACTGACCCCAAAATGGAGCCTTGGAGTGTCTTACACTGTAACGGGGTGCCAGCCAAAGTTTCACCTGATTGCTCTGAAATGGAAGAGGGAGATAACCCACAAAAGGGAAATTTAGGAACTGGAAACACCTCTCTGTTATCCCTGTTCCACAGAAGGCATAAAAGCACAAAGACATCCAAGCAGTTGCTTCAGCCATGGCAGGAGGCAAGCCCATACTGAGACCCTGTGGAGTGAAGTCCTTGTGTGCTAGAGCTCTATGGCAAATGCAGACTGATGCACAGCACAACGCACCTGCATCACAGTGTGTTCTGCCTCACTCAGCTTGGCTGGGTGCCAAAAGAAATTATTTGCACAGACATTACCTGACGTGGCCTTGGGAGGAATCAGGGCCAAGGGTATGCTTGTAGTGAGAGGAAGTGGCAAATGGCAAGGCCAGCAGGTATCATCTCTCGCTAAGAACAAGCAGCTATTGGGCAGCACCACCCCCCTTGCTATCAGGTCAGACAGGCCAGTTCACCTGCCCGCTGTCCCAAGGGTGGCAGAGGAAAGCAGGAGAGCCAGAAGGAAAGGCAGCTCCAGGGCTGAGCAAGTTCCTTATTAACACTTTCCCCAGCCAGATGCAGGGTCAGAGCTGACCCTCAGAACTTCCCCTTGCCTCTCAGACAGACCCTATGCCATGGGCTGCTCTGACTGAACACCTACACCAAGACACTGCTCACATAAATAACCTGAGAGGAGCCATCTGGTGTGTGTCCTCCAGGGCAGAATAAAAGCAGGTCAATGATTCACTCTTGCTCCTAGGAAGACCGACAGATCAACCCTGCTTAATGCATCACAGGGTAACAAACCATCCACCATCACTTCCTCCAGGTGCAGTCCCAGCCACCAGTCCCCTCTGGATAGTATTTTCATGCGCTTAACGCAAGTAGCAATTACAGTCACACATAAGTGACGTGAAAATACAGTGCTTACACATACATTGGAAGCTCTGAGTGGTGGACAAATAAAGGACAAACCTTTTTGTCTATTCAGATGCTATGCAGGGGAGAGTGAGACCCCACAAGGTTGAGCTGAGGTGGATTAAAAACTGAACAGCCAGGCCTAAAGGGTGGTGGTCAGAAGCACAAAGCCTAATTGGAGGCCACTAATAACGAGTACCCCAGGGGTCAATACAATCCTGTTTGACATCTTCATTAATGATCTGGATGATGTGGTAGAATGCACTCTCAGTAAGTTTCCAGGTGATGGCAAAGTGGGAGGAGTGTCAGACACAACCAGGGGGCCGTGCTGCCATCCAGAGGGACCTGACCAGGCTGGAGAAATGGGTGACAGGAACCTCCTGCAGTTCAGCAAGGAGAAGCGCAGAGTCCTGCCCTGGGGAGGAACAAGCCCAGGCCCCAGGACAGGCTGAGGCACCCAGCTGGAAAGCAGCCTGGCAGAGAAGGCCCGGGGGGTCCTGGTGGGCACCAAGCTGACTGCAAGACAGCAGCATGCCCTTGGGCAAAGAAGGCTGATGGTGTCCTTGGCTGCATTAGCCAAAGAGCCGCCAGCAGGTCAAGGGAAGTGATTCTCCTTCCCTTCCACTCAGTGTTGGTGAGGCCACACCTGGAGACCCATGTCCAGTGCTGTGCTCCCCACTAAAAGAGATGTTGAGCTGCTGGAAAGAGTCCAACAAAAGGACACGGAGATGCTGGAGGGACAGCATCTTCAGAGAGGCAGAGAAGGCAATCAACACTGCATTTGGAAGAAAGCAATCAACACTGATAGGAAGAAAGAAGGAAATGGGTCATACTAAAGTAGCAACTGAGAAAGTGGCAAAAGCTTTTGGGGGAAGGTAGAGTATCAGTTTCTTCTGCAGAAGAGATAGTGGCATCCTAAATAACTAAAACCCTTAGAAATGGATTGGGAAACCCTAATTCAGAGAAAGCCTATTATATTCCCTCTTCCTGAAAATATTTTTTTCTGGCATCTGTACAGTGGGATTCTTGCTGTTTTCTTGCTCCAGTGATCTCACTCTCCCATGTGTTCCACCCTGCACTGATGGGCTCTCAGCACCCTTTGCAGTGGTAAGACAGAGCTGAGAAAATGGAAGAGAAAATTGTAAACTGCAGTTTGACTCCTCGGGCAATATTTCTGTGGTCTCCCTCCTTATCACTGCCCAGCAATGCCTTCATGCCTGATGGCTGCCTGGCAAACCCTGCCACAAGGACACCCTCTGGAGACCAGGATAAATATAAGCAATCAAACTCCACATTTCTCAGATCACTTGTTACATTGTCTTTGTATTTTAAGTGCATTTCATGCTGGTGATGGCTGCTAGCTTGCTTGCTCAGAAAGAATACCTCTCTGAGGAGGGCTAACTTGCCATACCACACCTCTGCTATCACAAGACAAAGTGGCTGGCCCTCTCCCCAGACAGCAAAAAAAAAAAAAACATTTCAGGGCACATGGCAGCACTAGATTTTGTTGAAAAAGCGGGGTATCAATTGACAAAAGTCACACTGCTTAGGGATAACAAAAGGAAATGTCACAAAAGGGACTTTTCTGCATCTAGCTAAGGAGACTCATTGCAAGGATAGGATACCCAAAGGCATCCTCGTTACGGTTGTGGAAGGCAAACATACTCATGGAAACACAAATGAAGGTGGGAGCTGATGCCTCTCTGCTGCCTTTCACAATATCAGCAGTGCATGGCTTGTATACATCCATGGGATTCTGGTGGGAAGGACTTTAGGCAAGAGTCACTTTAATCACATCTCCAAATTTATCTTAAGACAAGAGAGTTAACCAATAATACATTTCTAAATGCAACAATAAATTCCTATGTTTGACGGCTAAGTACATTTTATTTAATTTATTATCTCCTACACCGAGTATAGTCTTTGTTCTGAGTCAGCAGCTGCCTCCTCTTGCCTGTCATACACCTCATGACTCACTGCAAAGAGGGCTTGAACAGGAGGTGGTAGGAGGTGGGAGAAAAATATTGCTTTAAAAGGCAGATTCACAGGCCTGTAAAACCATAGTGTAAAAAAAAAATCCACATGAACATAACGAGATAATAGAAGGTTTGTTTTCGATTATTTTTATTTGTTAGCCCACCTTTCATCATTTATAAGGAGGACAACTTTTATCTCACTGAGCCAAAGACACACTAAAATTCATGTGCTGCTGTAGGCATTTATAGCATCTATAGCATATTAATACCACAGTGGCTGGAAGCTCAAATGGATGGTATCTGCTTTTTCTCTCAAAGAAACAAACATATTGATCCTTTCAAGAAAAATGTAAATCATGATTTGTGTAGGAAATACTGCTTTGCATTGGTTGGTTGATGATCTAAATAATGGAATCAGTGCACCCATAAGTTTCACACTGGTAAAGGTGATAAATCCCACTTGAAGTCTTCTGCATTTTCTGAGCTGTAATGTAGAGTCCTGACATAAACTAATGCAGAATTTGGTCTTGTCACTTACCTGCTGATACCTCATGCCAGAGTTCATCTGAGAGTTCATCCCATGTTTCCAGCTTTTTCCTTCTGGTTCAGAGTTGAGGCCCTCCTTCATGAACAAGGCCTCTCACTCACATTTTTAAAATCCCTAAAAACATAAAATACCTCACATACATTGTCCTTCCTAGGAGGCGTTAGCTGCACATGACCAAGGTTAAGCCTGTAACTTTTCATGTTAAACAGCAAGAGTTTCAGGACAGAAAAGGATTTTCCCAGCAAGATTAGGATGAATGTGTTCACAGAAGGTGAAACACAAGTTGTATTGCTTGCATGGAAAATAAACCTACAGAGTTATTCTTGGGCACTATCTTGCATCTCAGCCATTGGAATAGAGCAAACAGGGAGATAAACAGGATTTCCAAAACAGTTACTAAGAGAATTAAGGAAACAGGTTTGTTTTGTTTCATTTTGTTTTGCTTTGTTTTGTTTTCCACATACTCAGCCTGTTATGTGATGTTTAAAAAAAATAACGCTCTCATAACTCTCTTCTGCAGAGATGTGATGCTTAAGTAACGTCCTTGGGAGAGATGTTATTCCATTCCCAGCATGTCGTGGTTCATGATGGGTCCACGTCAATAAGTCACCCAGAACTGTGGCCACTGGGATGACCACAAAGCCATGGCAAGCTCACAGAAGTCCCATCAGGTGTCTCTGGCCTGTGGAGTGTCATGAAGAAGATGATGATCTTTCAGAGCTATAAAATTGCTCTTTGCTCACACTTTTTGGAACCCCCCCAGGTATTTCACTGTGACTGTTTCTGCAAACACACCAGGAGTCTGATTATCTCAGTGAACCCCTGTGTATCTGTGCAGCCATGGTGGGCCAACTCTTGCAGAGCTTCCCTGTGCCATCCTGGCTGCAGAACCCACCCAGATGTGAGCAAAGCAGCTTTACAGCAGCTGCCCTAATGCTGATAAAAAGCAGATGCAAACTCACCAGCCCTCCTGGGCACAGGCTGGAAACAGAAGCAGCTGTGGCCAATGAGCAGGATCTAGGCAACTACAACGCAGGGACTCCTTGATTTGTTGAACTGCTGCTCTATGCTACTGGCAAGCTGTTCTCCACCATTTGTACAGACACTTGTTTGGAAGCAGGTATCTCTTACCTCCATCCCTTGACATTTTCCTTATTCTTACTGTCCTCTGCAGCATCTGCAAGAGGGAAAGTGTTTGAGTCCCATCTGTGAGGTCTGAGCAGTCTCTTGTTTCCCCACAAGAAACCTCAAAGCATATTCCATAAGAAAACACTAATGCCTATGCTGTCATGTAGCTGTGCGCACACACAAAATTTTACTGCAGTGTACATTGCACTGTGATGATTTAACACTAGATCTTATCTGATGGGGAAGGGGAGTCCCTGGACTGCCCTACAAAGTCTGTGTCTGAGAAATTTCACCTCAGGGAAAGGCTTGGATTGTTAAGAGCCATCTGGCAGGTGTGGAGGGTTCTCTGCATCACTGATGTGTGGGCTGGGCTGCATATTCCTGTACTGCAAGTTCTCAGAGAAGAGGAGTGCAAGGAGGTCACAGCATCTAGATGCACATCTCATGGAAATCTATACCAATGGGACAGGTTTGAACATGGCTTTTGAAAGGTGGCATTGGCACTGGACTGAGTGTGACAAGGGCTGTTTGGTGTGTGTGTGTGTGGGGGGGTGGATCTTACTGGAGTTAAAATTCAAAACGTTAGCCATGTTCTCTACTTATTTCCTTTTTTCTCCCTTATTTGCATCCATCGAGAGAAAGGTCAAACAATCCCTGCAGTCTCTGGGACTGGACCAGAGAATCCGGAAGAAATGGGGATAAAAGATGAAGCCATATGCTCAAAGTGGGCTGCATATGGGACAGCAGAGTCCCAGCACTGCTCACAGTCCACTGGGAAATCCCAACTCCCCAGGCAAGGAAGAGATTCAGATGAGCAGTGGAGCATGAATGAGTCTTCTGGAGCCGAGACGGGCTTGGAAGAGCCCAGACATAGCTGCAGAAGCCCATTCATACAATGCCCATGCTTCCCAGTGTACACACATGAAGTCACTTATCTCCTGTCCTCCTATCTGGCCAGGGACCCTCTGGGACCCTTGGCAGCTACGTATTCCCCTGCCAGGCTGCCTTCTACCAGCCAGTACCTCTGGCTTTGCAGGATTTCTACATGCCCCATGACTCATTAAAGACACTGAGGGTGCTGCAGCTGTGCTGAGCCTTGAGAGTGTCCCAGTATGCTTGATACCTTGCTTCCACCATGCTCTTCCCAGATGGGCACCAAGCTCTAGCCCTTGTCAGGTTTGTGAGCGTTGTCTCCTGACACAGTGTGCATGAGGTCACTGCAGAGCTCTGGCTTCACAAGGACAAAACACAAGGATATTTGAGTTTACCAGCTTTATTGGTAAAATCCAGCTCTCCAGACAAATCCTTCACATTCCAGACCTAAGCGTGGAAGAAAGAAAGATGATACAGTTGTCATCCTGGGGCCATTCTCCAAAGAGGCACTTCTAACACCCTTTTACTTTCAAGCCAGCGAATTTTCATATGCAATTGCAGTACCCACAACCCTGCGGCGACATGGCTGCCAGGTTTTCTCAGTATCATATATCATTTGCTGTGCTCAACACTTGATTACAGCATGCTCTCCCCTCCCCTCTGCCCACAGATAGGAAATATTTTGAGGTCAAGACTACGTCTCACAAAATAATTTCCCAAGTTTTGGGCAGCAGAGTGACTTTTCTTTCTATTCTGTCCTACTAATTTGGTGCCCCTGGGGGCTTTGCTTGGGGATAGAAGCTCAGCCAAACCCACTGCCTGAGGCCATGTGTGCCAAGCTGGGACAGTTCTGCGTCCTGCATGGGCAGAGGAGGATTTAGCATGAGCAGCCAGGGGACCTGAAACAAAGCCTCAGCAGAAGCACTGACACCATGCCAGAAGGACAAGTCACCATGTCCATTAGCTGGGTCACCAAGCTTCCCCAGAATAGTGAGAGCAAGTTTAATAGCAGCTTGACATTGTCTCCTCTTGGCCAATACTGAGTGTTACAGTGAGAGCTGTGCTGCATGGCCCTAAGGTGGGTGTCTCCTTTGCCCCTCTCTATTCCCTGGCCACAGAAACAAACCGCATTTTGAGGAGCTTCCTTGCCCATCCCCCAGCCTATATAAAATGCTTCTTTTAGGCCAGAACAATTTCTTACCATACAGGGATCGGAAAGGAGAGGGGAGAGAGTATGTGGAAAAGCCTGGGAGAAGCTGCACTGATCTTAAACCTGTCAGATTCCTCCACAAATTCAGCCCCTTCAGAGACCCTTAGGTGCCAAAGAAAAGGTGCTATGGTTGGGAGCAAAGTAACCTCTAGGTGCAGAGGTGGTCCCAGTTCCCTATGTCTTGTTCACATGGGTATCAAAGAGGCTCCAGCACCTGCAGGATGCCCTACAGCTGCAACTGACCCCAGGGTAACTGAAAACATATAATGTGCTTACCAGTGTCTGGGATGGCTTCACTTGAAGCAGTATCGGAGTATTAGCACTTTGTTATCAGGACTAGGCTTGCTCAGAGGGAAGGCTGCCACAGCTTCTCTTGCTTCAGCAAGACCACCAGCCCAAAACCATGTTCCAGGCTTGCAGGTATGGAAGAAAGCCAAACCTTAGAAGTTTTATCTATTTTCCCAGAGAACTTAGGTCTTGGATTCAGGATCTAGACATTTAAAACACATATATTAGACTTGGTTTAGTAGTGAGAACAGGCACCATCTTTCATTGCCAGCTGGTCATGTGGATTCATTAAAAAAATTAATCCACATGAGGATTCATTCACTGCCCACACCCATATCAGAAGTCAATACTGGGTCCAGTCCTGTTTGATGTCTTCATTAATGATCTGGATGATGTGGTAGAATGCACTCTCAGTAAGTTTCCAGGTGATGGCAAAGTGAGAGGAGTGTCAGACACAACCAGGGGGCCGTGCTGCCATCCAGAGGGACCTGACCAGGCTGGAGAAATGGGTGACAGGAACCTCCTGCAGTTCAGCAAGGAGAAGCGCAGAGTCCTGCCCTGGGGAGGAACAAGTCCAGGCCCCAGGACAGGCTGAGGCACCCAGCTGGAAAGCAGCCTGGCAGAGAAGGCCCGGGGGGTCCTGGTGGGCACCAAGCTGACTGCAAGACAGCAGCATGCCCTTGGGCAAAGAAGGCTGATGGTGTCCTGGGCTGCGTTGGCCAAAGAGCCGCCAGCAGATCGAGGGAGGTGAGGCCACACCTGGAGACCCATGTCCAGTGCTGGGTTTCCCAGCACAACAGTGACCTGGAGCTACTGGACAGAGTCCAACAAAGGGACATGAAGATGCTGAAGCCCTCTGCTGTGAGGAGAGGCTGAGAGAGCTGGGACTGCTCAGCCTGGAGAAGAGCAGGCTCAGGGGGACCTCATTAATGTCCATAAATACCTGATGGGAAGGTGCAAAGAGGACAGAGACAGGCTCCTTTCGGTGGTGCCCAGTGCCAGGACAAGAGTCAGTGGGCACAAACAAGAGCACAGGAGGTTCCCTCTGACTATCAGGAAGCACTTCTCTGCTGTTTGGGTGACAGAACGTATCAGTAAAGCTGTCCACATTGTCCATATATCTTGATGTGCTTTGTAAATAACTTTAATGTGCCCAGGACTGTAAGTCAAAAAGATAACTGAGCAGCTGGCAATTTTGGATATGTGGTATGGCAAAGACAGAGGATGTGTGGGAATGTCTATTAAATGGACTTGGAGGACATGGAGGAAGTTAAAGAGGTAATGCCAACACAAATATGCCAATACAAACCTTAGAACGGATTTAGATCAGGAAAAACACCAACCTTTTGATTCATCTGAATAGGTCACTGATATTGGAAGGAAACTAGAGTCCAACTGGATTAACTCCATGCTGGAGCCAGAAGAGCTCAGATGCTGAGGCCAGCATCCAGCAGAAAAGTGTTGCCTTCCTTGATTGCCACTGAGCCTGTCCAGCACTGCTGGGAAAGGTGGGGTGGTGCAGTGACACCTGCGTGATGCTTTGCCACTAGCAGCAAAGAGAAGGAATGTCTGTAGGTGTCACCATGGGATCTGTAATCAGTACATATGCTGTGAGCCAGGAGCCAGGCGGTGCTCACTGCCACACCTGGGAGAGGCTCAGTGATGCTGGTGCTGTTCTGAGACTTCCTCCAAGAGACCTGCATGAACTGTGGTATATGATGTGGGGCTTCCCCACATCGAGACCCCCACAGGCTTGTCCTTGACACAGATGCTGCTCTGCCCATGCCACCTTGGGTGTGCAGGATCCTGCCTGCCTGGCGAGGCATGGACACCACCTCACCTCCAGGCAGATGGCCATCACCGTTGGAGGTGACTGAAATCAGGCAGGGGAAACTGTGGCAGAAAGTTTAGCACAGTCCTATTGGAATAGTCCTCTAGGAGAGGGCATCCTCACCACTCTTCTCCAACAGTCTTTCCCAACGGTGGTTGTAACCTGCTCATGAAGAGCCCAGCCATGGTATCCACCAGACAGAAGACCGTGGCCTCTGCATCTCTTGCAGCCTCTCCAGCCACAGTCACCAATGTGGCTACCCAGACAGAGGTCTCGGGGAAACACGCAGCCCTACAAGTCTTGGGCTGCAGGGTGTGCCCAAGTCTTCTGTCAGTGTCTGACAGCAGCAGCAGTGGGTATGCCTGTGAGAGGTGTGCCCCAGTTGAAGAATTGCTCAGCCTGGTGGTGGAGCTTCAGGAGGAAGAGAGCAGGCTGAGGAGCATCAGGGAGCCAGAGAGGGAAATTGACTGGTGGAAGCATACTCTACCCTCCCTGAGACAGACTCACAAGCCTGCCACAACACAAGTGTCTCCTGCTACACAGAAGACAAAAGTTCCCCTATCCTGCCAAGCAGTAGGAGGGAACCTAGGCCAAGAGGGGGAATGGAACCAGGTTCCTGCTCGGGGTGGTAGGCGAGCCCTCTCCCTGCCCACATCGTCTTCCCATCTACTGTTATGTAATAGTTATGAGGCTCTAGTACATGACAGTCAAAACAATGATGTAGACGAAAGCCCATCCCAGTTAGAAGTGGTGCCTAAGGCAAGGCGATCTACCCCCTGCATTGCTACATCTTCTGTCAAGAAAGAAAGAAGGGTTATTGTCATGGGGGACTCCCTTCTGAAAGGGACAGAGAACCCGATATGCCATCTGGACCCAACCTACAGGAAAGTCTGCTGCCTCCCTGGGGCTCAGGTGAGAGACATTGCCAGGAAAGTCACTTGCCTGGTACGGCTCACTGACTACTATCCACTACTGTTTTTTCAGGCTGGCAATGACAAAGTAGCAAGGAGAGGTCTGAGAGAGATCAAAAGGGACTTTAGTGCTTTGGGGCGGCTAGTTAAGGGATCAGGGGCACAAGCTGTGTTTGCCTCTGTCCTTCTAATAGGAGGGATCAATGTTGACAAGTAGACTCATCACATTAATAAGTGGCTTTGAGACTGGTGCAACTGGCAGAACTTTGGGTTTGTTGATCATGGGAAGGTCTATGTGACATTGGGGCTGCTGGCACCAGATGGTATACGCCTCTCTCAGAGGGGGAAAAGGATTTTTGCCCAGGAGTTAGTGGGGTTGATAGATGGGGCTTTAAACTAGAGTTGAAGGGGGAAAGGGATAAAACCAGGCATGCTGGTGATAAGCTAAGGGATGGCATGCTAGAATCAGAGGGATTGTGTGCTAGTGAGGTCCTTCGGTCTGCTCCACAAGGTGCTGAATGCAATGAGGCACATTTGAAGTGTTTCTACACAAATGCACACAGTATGAGGAATAAAATGGATGAGTTTGAAGTCTTGGCCCAGTCCCACAGCTACAACATCATCAGCATAAGCGAAACCTGGTGGGATGAGTCCTGTGGCTGGTGTGTTACAGGCTCGTCGGGAGAGACAGGCAGGGCAGGCAAGGTGAGGGGGTGGCACTGTACGTGAAGGAGGGGCTGGACTTTGTGGAGCTTGCAGTTGGTGATGGCAAAGTTGAGAGCCTCTGGGTAAGGATTAAGGGACAAGCAAATAAAGGGGATGTTGTTTTGGGAGTCTATTACAGACCACCCGGTCAGGATGATGACGCCGATGAATTACTCTTTGAGGAACTAATACCTTTAGATCAACTGCCCTTGTTCTTATGGGGGACTTCAACTTGTCAGACATCAACTGGGATTACCACACGGCTGACATGAGCAGGTCCAGGAGATTCTTAAAACACCTCAATGATAACTTCTTGGTGTAGGTGCCAAGGGAGCCAACTAGAAAAGGTGTCCTCCTAGATCTGTTGCTGGAGAACAGAGAGGAGCTTGTGGGGGACATGGTAATAGGCAGCCATCTCAGTCATAGTGATCACGAAGTGGTTGAGTTTAAAATTTTTGGTGACAGAAGGAAAACTGCCACCAAAACTTCAGCCCTGGATATGGGAAGAGCAGACTTCAGGCTGCTCAGGGAACTAGTTAGCAAGGTCCCCTGTGAAACTTCTTTTGAAGACATTGACATCCATCAGTGCTGGTCAGTCTTTAAGCACTGCCTCCTAAAAGCACAGGATCAGGCAATTCCAAAATATCAGAAGTCAAGCAGGTAGGGCAGAAGGCTGGCCTGGCTGACCAGGGATCTTCTGCCGGAGCTTAGGCAGAAAAAGAAAGTGTACAGCTGCTGGAAGGAGGGTCAGGCAATGTGGAAGGAATACAGGGACACTGTTCATGTTTGTAGGGAGAAAATTCATTTGGCCAAAGCCCAATTAGAGTTGAAGCTGACCAGGTCTCTGGGAGACAGTAAAAAGTTTTTGTTGTTGTTGTTGTTGTTGTTTTGTTTGTTTGTTTGTTTGTTTTCTAAATATGTGACCAGAAAAAGGAGGCCCAAAGAAAACATAGGTCTGCTACTTGATGGGGAAGGTCACCTCACATACAAGGACATAGGCAAAGCAAAGATACTTAATGCCTTCATGTTCAATGCTGATGATGGTCTTGGGTCCTGGGTGCCCTGAGTTGGAGGACCGTGATGGTGGGAATGATAAACTCCCAACTGACCCTGTACGTGTGCGGGATTTGCTGCTCCATCTGGATCCATACAAGTCCATGGGTCCAGATGGGATTCATCCCAGGGTGCTTAGAGAGCTGGCTAATGTCATTGTGGGACCTCTCTCAATTATTTTTCAATGGTCTTGGGAATCTGGAGAGGTCCCAGTAGGCTGGAAGCTAGCAAATGTACCAATTTTCAAAAAAGGCAAGAAAAAAGACCTTGACAATTACAGGCCTGTCAGTCTCCTGTCAGTGCCTGGTAAAATTATGAAGATGATCCTTGAAGTTATTGAAGTGCTCCTAGGGAACAATGTGGTCATTGGTCCCAGCCAACATAGGTTCACGAGGAGTAGGTCCTGCTTGACTAACTTGATTTCCTTTTATGATATCTCTTATCTAGTCAATCAAGGGAAACCAGCTGATGTGATCTTTTTGGGTTTCAGTTAAGCTTTTGACAGTTTCCCATAGGATCCTACTGGACAAAATGTCCGGCATACAGCTAAACAAAAGCATCATATGATAGGTGAACAATTGGCTGACAGGCAGGGCTCAAAGGGTTGTGGTAAATGGGGCCACGTCAGGCTGGCCGCCAGTCACCAGCGGGGTCCCCTAGGGTTCCATTTCAGGGCCAGTCCTCTTCAGTGTTTTTATAAATGATTTGGATGCAGGACTAGAAGGTGTTTTGAGCAAATTTGCCAATGGCGCTAAACTTGGAGGAGTTGTGGACTCTGTTGAGGGTGGAAAGGCCTTGCAGAGAGATCTGGACAGACTGTAGAGCTGGGCGATCACCAACCGCATGAAGTTTAACAAAAGCAAGTGCCGGGTCCTGCACCCGGGACAGGACAACCCTGGCCATACGTACAGACTGGGCAACGAGACGCTGGAGAGCAGCCCCACAGACAGGGATCTGGGGGCTGTGGTTGATAACAAGATGAACATGAGCCAGCAGTGTGCCCTGGCAGCCAGGAGGGCCGATCGTATCCTGGGGTGCATCAAGCACGGCATCGCTAGTCGGTGCAGGGAAGTGATTGTCCCGCTCTACTCTGCGCTGGTGCGGCCTCACCTCGAGCACTGTGTGCAGTTCTGGGCACCGCAGTACAAAAAGGATGTGAAGCTGTTGGAGAGTGTCCAGAGAAGGGCAACTAGGATGGTGAAGGGCCTAGAGGGGAAGACGTATGAGGAGCGGCTGAGGTCACTTGGCCTGTTCAGCCTGGAAAAGAGGAGGGTGAGGGGAGACCTCATTGCGGTCTACAGCTTCCTCACAAGGGGGAATGGAGGGGCAGGCGCTCTTTAGTGACCAGCGATAGGACCCAAGAGAATGGCATCCAGCTGCGATGGGGAGGTTCAGGCTGGGTATCAGGAAGAGGTTCTCCACTGAGAGCGTTGTCGCACACCGGAACAGGCTCCCCAGTGAAGTAGTCACTGCACCGAGCCTGTCAGAGTTTAAGAAGCATTTGGATTGTGCACTTAGTCACATGGTCTGAATTTTTGGGTAGACCTGTGTGGTGCCAGGAATTGGACTTGATGATCCTTGTGTGTCCCTTCCAACTCGGGATATTCTATGATTCTGTGGTTCTATGAACATATCAAAACAGTGTCAGTCATCTAATAGGGTAAGCAATGTAAGCTGTTACACAAAGAGGAGCTCTAATGGGATATTGCTTTATGCAGGAGACAGTTTGATGTATCTGGGCCACTGTTAGCTAAATCCTCCCCAGAGTCCCCTCTTCTGTGGCTCTTCTGGCTTCAGGATAAATCATCTCTCTCATTTTTATCTGAAAGACATGAGGCCCTTGGCTGCCCTTGGCTCTGAACACAAAACACCAAGGGTGCATGCATTGCCCTCCCAGTGAGCACAGTGGAGTTCATGCTTTATTGTCTGCAGCTCCTGCCCTGTGTGGTGCCTGGCAAGCTGGTGCTCAGCCCTCATCCTGGCACTGTGCAATCCAGCAGCCACTGGGATTTGTGGCAAGCCCTGATTTTGGTTGCTGATACCTACGCAGGGTGCAGGCAAGCCATGGCCCAGGGTCATCCTGACTGGCAGGGTTGACTTCTGGTAGTCAATGAACCCCCTCCCCCCACCCCCCCAAAACAAACAAACAAACAAACAACAACAAAAGTCTTCCATCGGATACACTGGGCAGGAGAAAAAAAGAGACTCACAAAGAAGGGTTGAAAAGACGTCCACAGTAACCTCATCTGCTTGTTTGTCAGGGGATAAAAGGCCAAGTGGCCCCAGAAGGACCATAATGTTTTGTGCTTGAGGCATGAACCAGAGGAAGATGTGCCATTTTACATCAGTGCACAGTTAAGCAAAGCACTGCGCAGAGAGAAACTCTGGGAGCTGCTGCAGGACTCCAGCTTTCTGTAGGCAGAGCTGTTTGGGTCTTTGTACTCCTCTTTATTCCTGTACATGGATTTGATTCAATCAACCCCCTGGTTCAGGAAAGTTAAGGTCTGCAAGACCAAGACTCACAGCCCAGCAGGGCTTTCTGCTGCAGTCTTCAGTTTGGGTACAGGCACCAGGAGGTGCTCTCAGGCTCCAGGATGGGCCAGAGTCCTTGTGCCAAGCTGCAGTCCACTGTGAGGGTGCTGGTAGAAGAGCATGCACCAGTCTTGCTGCCACAGGGCTGTGGTGCTGCCACCAACCTAGTCAGGGGTGGCTGGGATGTCTGATTAGTCATGGGAGAGATGGAGAAGCTGAGGAAGAACATGCTGCTCAGAACTCACAGACCATGGTGCAGAGACACAGGAAGAAAGAGTTTTCAAGTGCAGATCCTAAGAACAGCTGAAAGATCAGCAGGATGCCACATCTGTGGATCCTGTGTAAATAAAGGTTCATTCAGGGAGGGAAGAAGTGACCCAAGGAAGGACCTTGCAAGCCAGCAGATGAAAGATCTCCAAGCCAAAGCCTGTGTTTGGAAGCTGCCAGGATTGCTCTGGCGCACCCCACGTGTCACCTCCACCACCGGTAGCTGGCTGCTTGCTCCTCTGGTTCACTTGCTCCTCAGACTCGCACTCTATGCATCTGCCAGATTTGAAAATCTGCTTTTGTCTCTTTAGAGGGGAAATCTGATAACATCCTCTGAGAGGCAGCTTTATCTTCTTTTATTCAACTCCTTTTTTTTTTTTTTTTTTTTTACAGTTAAATCCCCTTACTTCCACCAGGGTTTAACAGGAGTTGAAGGCTTTTTCAAATGAGTCCAAATACTTCTATTTCCAATATGAACAACTTTCAACTTTAAAACAGCCTTTTTAATTGCCAGTGATTCTTAAAGAGCTTTCAGCCTGAGGCAGGCATCAGTGGAAGAACTGACCAGTCAGGAGAGCAGGCTGCCTTCTTGTCCTGATTTTGCAAAGGAATAACAAGATAGCAGATTAATTCCCCAACTACTGGGAATATTTCTTGCTAAAATGGTTACTTCATAGTAACCATTCTCAGGAGGTTTTAGGGAGTGTATCTGTACATGGAGTTATTTTCCTGTTCATACTGAGATGTCATCTGGCAGCTATTGTGTAAAGGCACTGCTCTTCTACATTTGCAAAGAAACATTTGAAAAGAAGCTCTTAGGCTTGAAAAAGTTTGAAGAACAACAAAGTCTTCCATCCTTAAGCAGAAAAGTACTAAGAAGTAACTGATAACTTCAGCACAGCATTATATAACCATAAACATTTGCATAGTTTAAAGAATAAAGACTACAAAGCATCTATTAAAGAACAGGATTTCACAAAGGGGATTTTTAGAGTTGCTTTTGTGATTTTAAAGAAAAACGAGATGAAGAGGCCTTATTTCCCAAAGGATTTTATAGCTCTGAAACATGACTGCCACCAGCATTCTTTGGAGAGCTGAGCAGAGCACTGTTGACACCATTTTCCACTATGAAGTGCTGTTTCTATCCTATAAATAATCCTGCAAAGTCTGCTTTCTTGCCCTGAAGGTCAGACCTGAAGGTCCCTAGCCGACTTTTCTTGCTAGAGATCTTCTCATACAAAGAGATGCTCTTTCTGGTTGACACCTGCTGGGCCCAGCTGTCTCCAGATTTACAAGCTCTATTTGCAACATTTTTGCAATCTGAAGTCTCCTTGCAGTTGCTATATGCAGCACCACATCATGAACACTAACACTGATGATGTATTTCTAGGAGAACAACAAAGAGAAAAAGAATTTTGAAGCTGCAGCTTAGGACAGGCACCTGGGATGTGAGACGTTGGTACTGAGGGAGAACTGAGATTGATTCAATGAAGGGTTTCCTTGATGGGTTCAGCTTTTTCCTTAGCAGACAGAACATTTGCGAATATCCCAAGAGTAAAAGTCATTTAGGTGCCTCCTAACACATACAGGCAAAGACAAGTTTTAGTAGCTCAGAATATTCCACTGTATTTAGTGTTGGTGTGTCCTCACCTCCAGTACTGTGTGTAGTTCTGGGCTCCACAAATTAAAAGCTATTAAGATACTTAAAAGCATCCAGAGGAGAGCAACAAAGCTCGAAGAAGGGCTTGAAGGCATGCCCTGTGAGGAGAGGCTGAGAACACTGGGTTTATTGAGCTCAGAGAAAAGGAGGTTCAGGGGTGACCACGTTGCTTTCTACAACTGCCTGAGGAAGGGAACTGGACAGGGAGGTGCTGGTCTCTTCTCCCTGGTACTTAGTGACATGACACATAGGAATGGCACAAAGTTGCATTATGGGAAGTTCACATTAGACATTAGGAAAAAATCTTTTGCTGAGAGGGTAGTTAGATACTAGATCAAGCTTCCTAGAGAGGTGATTGATGCCCTGTGCCTGTCTGTGAATTTGGATAATGCTCTTAATAATATGTTTTAACTTTGTGATAGCCCCTCAGTAGTCTGACAACTGGACTCGATGATCACTGTAGATCTCTTCCAAATGGAACCATTCTACCTGAATACACCTAAGTGTAGGAGGATGACCAGAATTAGACCCCAAACTGTTGCTGGTTATGTCCAGCAGCCTTTGTGATGGGCTGTTCATCCAAGAATGCTCCTGGCACCCTTCCAGCAACTGTGCCCCTTGCTCAGCTCCACTCTTCTTCCTTTGAGCAGAAAACTGTCACCTCTCCCATACCAAAGGGCAAGAAAGGTGAAGGAGTGTGGGACAGGAGTTGGAGGGAGGGCGCAGCCCCAGAGCTGGGTTGGAAAGGGGACAGAAAGCCCTGGACAGGATGAGGATTACATGAGGGTGCTGGTGCAGGCAAGGGAGGACGGGGACAAAATGGAAGTGCAACAGTGGCTGAGGGATGAGAGTGGGGATCAGGGGGACCCCCGGGTGGGAACTGGGCTGTCAGGAAGGATGGGGAGGGAAGGTTCCTATCATGTACTCCCTGCACAACAGCTAATGGCAGTAGCCATGGCTCTGACTGGGAAGACTTTTTAGTGTGGGTTAAGATCTTGCAATAAGGCTTTTACCCAGCTCTGATTAAAGCCCTCAAACTTGGAGGCACTGAAGCCACACAAGCCTCCCATTTTCAGGTCCTCTGTGGTGATAATTCCATGACAGGGATGCTGTGCCATTGCTGATGTTTGCACCATCAATACATTCTCTGAAGAGTCCACTGTACTCATTGCTGATGGCTCACTGCCCCGATTTATCACTTTATATCTCACAGCATTTGATGGACCATCAGCTGCTGCAGACATAGCCCTCTCCTTTCCTCAGCAGAGCCAAGCACATGACCTACAACTTGGGTTTCATTACAAGCTTCAAACCACTTTTCAATAAACCTCCAGCATGGTCTGGGGAATGCCTGTATACATTGTCCAAAGGCAGGACTGCCATCTCCTGGGCAGCTGGAAAACTCAGTCTGCAACAGCCCCTGAAAACCACTCTGGAATAATTCAGAGGGCGTTGTGGCCAAGGAGCCGCCACCATGGTGGGTACGGCCCAAGGTTGAGAGACACAGCATTGGGGTACTTCGGAAGCAACTCTGGCCTGCTCTGTGTTTAACCCATGCACTAAGCAGAGCACGAGCAGTGCCTTTGGGCTCTCAACCAGAAATTAACATGCCATAATGTAGAGAGCCAGATGGGCCAAGCAGGCTGCTTCCTGGGTGCTCAGCACTGCTGTCTCCCTGCCTGCCTCTTTGGAGCAGTTTCCTGCACACCTCTGCCCTTCCTGAAGGGTGGAAGAACACCAGGCTGAGCTGGGTGGCCCTGTACCGTGGCTGGAGGGTGCTGGCAGGACAGAGGCACTAGGCTGGCACTGGGTTCATGGGACCGCAGCTCTGCTCCCATCCCTCCCCATGGGTCCTGCCCCCCCCCCCCCCACCCCCCCACCCACGCTATGCTATGCCCCAGGTCTGCACCTGACCCCCCAAACCTGAACTCCCATCTGCTTTCCTTACACACCGTTTTTCCTTCTCATCTCGCTTTCCCCTGCAGCCAATGGAAGTGGATGGGAAATTTCAGCCCAAGAAATTAAGGTCTGATAAAACTGCAAGCAATGAAAGTAACACTTATGGGATGTACCATGCAATCCTCTTTCAATGGCTGTGATCCCACTCTGCTTTGAAAATAACTCCTATAGCTCCTATAGCACCTGACTGAGGTAAAGAGAAACCTCAACGGAAGTTCCTAAACTCACCATTAGATTTATGGCATTAAATCCCAATTCTGGTAGCAAAAGTAAATAAGGACAAATGTTAGCATAATAGAGATTTAGTTATCTCAGCATTAATTCTGTGCTCTATTAATGTGTGCAGGAACTGGGGGGAAGATCCTTACTTGGAACAGAAAAAACATGGAGGTGCTGGCAGTGCTCCCAGAGAAACATGCAGGTCATCCAGGAGCTCCAGCTCACCAACACGGAAAGGAAAAGTGGTGAAGCAGAGGAAAGCAGAGACGTAAGGGTGGGGTTGTGAAATTAATTTATTTTACCACTCCACCAGCAGGAATGATGTGATACTTATTCTATTAAAATAATCTGGTAAATACATTTTCCCATGTGAAGGGTGTGATATAGAAACTATCACGTCTGTTACAAAAATGGATAACAGCTTTATCTCTGTTGCTTGAGAACAGCACAATTTGCATAGCTATTTGTGCCAAAACCCATGCTTACTAGTATTGGGCTTACATGGCAAGGTTTTGGCAGTTGGGGGCTCCAGGGGTGGCTTCTATGAGAAGAGTCCAGAATCTGCCCCATGTTAGATAAGGGCTCATTTCAGCGAGCTCCAACGGGACCCGCCACTGGCCAGAGCCAAGCCAATAAGTGATATTGTTTGTGCCTCTGTGAGAGCAGATATATAAGAAAATGAAAAAGAAAAAAAAAAAAAAAAAAAAAATGCTGCACAACAGCAGCTGCGAGAGATGAGTGAGAAACACCCTGCAGCCCCCAAGGTGAGTGTAGCAGGAGGGCAGGAGGTGCTCCAGGTACCAGAGCAGAAGTTCCCCTGCAGCCTGTGGAGAGGCCCCTGGTGGAGCAGGCTGTCCCCCTGCAGCCCATGAGTCCCACATGGAGCAGATCTCCACGCTGCAGCCCGTGGGTGGAGGAGCCCCCGGTGGAGCAGGTGGATGTCGCCTGGAGGAGGCCGCGGCCCATGGAGAGCCCCCGCAGGAGCAGGCCCCGGGCCGGAGCTGCAGCCCGTGGAGAGGAACCCACACAGGAGCAGGGGGTCTGGGGGGAGCTGCCGCCCGTGAGGGACCCGTGCTGGAGCAGTTTGCTCCTGGGGGATGGACTCTATGGTACGGAGCCATGTGGGAGCAGTTCTTGAACAGCTGCCGCAGGCTCAGGGAAGGACGGCATCCCGTGCATGGAGCAAGGGTAGAGAGGGAACCTGAAGGAGCAGCAAAGACAAAGTATTAGGGACTGACCACGGCCTCCCTTCCCCGTTCCCCTGAGTCACTTGGCAGGAGGGCATAGAAGAAGATGGATGGGGAGAAGGTGTTCTTAGTTTGTTTTGAGTTTCTCACTGCTCTAGCATGTAAGTAATAGGTAATAAATTATATTAATCTCCCTATGCTGTCTGTTTTGCCCATGACAATAATTGTTGAGTGATCTCCCTGTCCTTATCTCAACCCTTGAGCCCTTTGCATCGTATCTTCTCCCCCTTTCTCTTTGAGGAGTGAGTGTGTGTGTGTGTGTGTGTGTGAGAGAGAGAGAGAGAGAGAGAGAGAGAGAGAGAGAGAGAGAGAGAGCAGCTGTGGTGGAGCTCAGCTGCCCCGCTGAGTATAACCACCACACTGGTACAGGTGGGTAACCAGGGCGTATGGGCACCTTGCAGCTGGCAAGTGGGATAGGCCAAGGAACAGAAGGATGGGGGCCAAAAGTGGACTTGAGAGTGGACTAGCTCCCATGACTGGAGACAGGACAAAGCAGAGAATCACAGAATCACAAAATTCCTGTGCTCCATTTTGTGGCCATTGCCCCTTGTCCTCTCCCCACAAACTACTGAGAAGAGGTTGGCCAAATCCCTCTGTCTCCCACACTTAAGATATTTGAAAACATTGATAAGATCCCCCCTCAGTCTTCTCAAGGCTGAACAGACCCAGGTCTCTCAGCCTTTCCTCACAGGGAAGATGTTCCAGGCCCCATATCATCTTTGTGGCCCTCTGCTGGACTCTTTCCAGGAGATCCCTGTCTTTTTTGTACCAGGGAGGCCAGAACTGGACACAGCACTCCAGGTGAGGCCTGACCAGGGCAGAGTAGAGGGGGAGGGTCACCCCCTTTAACCTGCTGGCCACGCTCCTTTTAATGTGCACCAGGATCCCATTGGCCCTCTTGGCCACCAGGGCACACTGCTGGCTCATGGCCAACCTGTTGTCCACCAGGACCCCCAGGTCCTTCTCCTCAGAGCTCCTCTCCAGCAGGTCATCCCCCAGCCTGTACTGAAACATACGGTTGTTCCTTCCCAGGTGCAGGACTCTACACTTGCTCTTGTTAAACTTCATTTGTTTCCTTCCTGCTCAGCTCTCTAGCCTGTCCAGGTCTTGCTGAATGGCAGCACAGCCTTACAGCGTGTCGGCCACTTCTCCCAGCTTTATATCATAGGCATACTTGCTGAAGGTGTATGCTATTCCCTCATCAAGGTCGTTGATGAAGATGTTAAACGTGACTGGACCCAGCCCTGAGCCCTGGGGAACACCGCTAGCCACAGGTCTCCAGTGCCACTGATCACAGGACTCTGTGCCACCGATCATCACCCTCTGAGCTCGGACAGTCAGCCAGTTCTCAACCCACCTTACTGTCCACTTGTCTATCCCACACTTACTCAGCTTTGCTAGCAGGATATCATGGGAGACAGTATCAAAAGCCTTGCTAAAGTCAAGGTAGATGACATCCACTGTTCTTCCCTCATCTACCCAGCTTGTGATGCTATCATAGAAGGCAAAAAGGTTGGTCGAGCATGATTTCCCCTTGGTGAATCCATCCATGCTGACTACTCCTCGTAACCTTCTTCTCTTCCAATTCTCTTCCAATTCTCTTCCCTCTTCTCTTCCAATTCCTTCTCTTCCAATTATCTTCTTCTCTTCCAATTATCTTCTTCTCTTCCAATTCTCTTCCAATTCCAAAGCACCTGAGCTTTGCCTTGGGACAGCTTTTCTCAAGGCCACATGAGCTGTAAATACCATTTACTTACCCTGAAGTAAATGGTATTTCTTATTAAGCTTTAGCCACACTTTGTGACTGCTTCAGGATTTAAACAATACATCATATATATAAAGGATCATTAAGGACCAAAAGTGACTGGAAGAGCCATGAAAATATCAAAATCATCTGAATTCTGCTCCCATTTCTCACGAAAACCTCTTCCATGGAGACACTTTATATTTAAGGAGTGATAAAGTTTTCCATATTGTACATATATGCAGGAACATAAAACTGACATCTCCTGATACGTTGGGTTACAGCTGAGGCCTGCGGACACAGCAAGAGACAAGTAATGGGAACACCCACAGCAGTTTAAAACAGGTAACATGGATCTGTGGTAATATATCTGATTAATCATCTTCTGCTTGGGAAGCTAATGGTGAGTTACAAACCCTCTACAGTCTTCTCATTTTGTGAAAGTGATTGGAACAGGCGTATAGCCTGAGAACCAGGCTATAAGCAAGCACTACTGAAAAGATCTCCATGAAACCAAAATAGGTTTCAGTTCATTCAGTTCAAAGGGAGAACATAAATTTTAATTAACTCAATAGTTGTCAAGAGCTTGGAGAGCTGCAGATTAATGGTGTTGTCTGCAAAGCTGCAGAGCATAGCACTACAAGGCAGCCCGGCAGACTGGCAGGGAGCAGGAGCTCCTGCTGCTGTGCTGGTGCCAGGTGAGCTCCTCAGCATATCTGCAAAAAATGCCCATCCCCAGAAGAGGCACCAGCCCAAACTGCTTGGTGACAGATACTCACCTTTTCCTGTGGGCTCCTTGCATGGGGCTGCAGTGTGAAGTTTGGGAACAGGAAGGGAAATGCAGTGTGGCTCTCTCCTGGGAAGGGACAGCACAAGTGGCCTATCACCTGCCTTTTCCCTTTATGCATGGTCAAACTTTAGATATGCAGGGCTGCAACAAAGCACAGCTCCTGCCATGCAACAGTCAGTATCTCCTAAAGCCCTGAGCCTCTAACAACATAAAGCCAGCAACACAGAGATACAACAAAGGGAGGGCACCAGAACAAGCCTGCTCTGGATCCACAGGAAGGAGGAACCAGAATGAGTCTCTGAGAGCCCTAAATATTTTTCTGCATATCAAGCACTGCTGGCTCTCCCTGCTAGCTTGCAGGTGACATAGCTGAGCTGTCATAAAGTCATCTGTGACTGAGTGAGGAGAACCCACATCACCCAGTAAGCACCAGTTTCTCCAGTAGGACACATGGATACTTAGAAAAAGTATGAAAAATGTGTGGCTTTTCAGGACATACTTTCACTATGGGTTTTGAGACCTCCACATGACAAATCCTGTGTGGGTGCAGAACATCTAATACTCAAGTGTCTTAACTAAGTCCTTGTCCCACATTCTGGATTCCCTTCCCCATCCTCCCCTGGGAGCAGGATTGTCAGGACTGCCAAAGAACCCGTCTGATCTCCCTTCCCTTCTTACTAATGCAAAGTAAAAATGTCATGATGGGCAGAAGCCCTCCCAGGTTAGAAGAGGTAAAAACTGAAGTAGTAACTGGAGGTGTAGGTCTGTCTTTATGACCTACTCCCTGATTTTGTAGGTGTTTAGGGGCATTTCTTCATGAAATATGAACAACACATTGGTTCCTAAGTGGCTCTCCTGTGTGTGCCCATGTATATGCCTTTTTTTTTCTTTTTTTCATTTCTTTTTTTTTTTTTTTTTTTTTTTTTTTTTTTTTTGTTTTTTTTTTTTTTTTTTTTTTTTTTTTTTTTTTTTTTTTTTTTTTTCTTTTTTTTTCAGGCCAAGAATGGCAAGCTGGTGTCTTGGCTGTGACCAAATGTTCCCCATCTCTGTGCTGTGTCCCACAGACCGCTATGGCTGTGGGTCTCACCGTTCACCCATCCCACTGAGCTGTGAGAGATCTTGAAAGAAGTGAAGAAATATAGCCACAAAACCCCTGCTGCCCTGGCACATGTTGTCATGCAGCCCAGAAGGTCCATGCAGCAGAGGCCTGGAGGCTGATGCTGCTTCAGGGTGTTCTCCCTCAGCAGCCCCAGAAGAGAAGCAAAGAGAACAGCAAGCAGGGCCTGACAGAGGAGGTAGGTATGAGGAATGTGGAACGAGAGGTGGAGATCTTTGTTCCCAGACAGCCACAGGGAAAAACTGCCAATGTGAAAGCAGTCTGGCAAGTACCAGAAGTGATAAAGCAGCAGCACCCAGGTGTGGAGAAGGATAGGAAGGATAGGAAGACCCCAGTGCATCTGAGGGTGCAGTAGAGTATGGCATCATCGGAGGGTAAATAGAGGAAGACGAGTCATGGGCACAAAAAAAGCAGTTTTATTGCTGTGTCTGTTGTAAGCCTAAAGGCACATGGTGTATATATACTAGCAATAAAAGGCACTTTCCTTATTTCACTGTCAGGCCCCTCTGAACTGTATTGGACTAAATTAGATCAAGGGGTTGTTTAGCTCAGTGTCCTCTCTGAGACATTTGCTGTGAATCTCTAGAGAAGAACAAGAACAGGGTGCTGATATGTTATAATTTCCATGAGAAATGTTTAGCCTCTGAATACCTTCAGCTGAGGGATTCTTTGGGATGAATACAGTTTCTTTACACCCTTGCCAGCTATTAAACCTGTAGAAATGGTTCCTTGACTATTGCAGACTTCCTTTTGTTCTGGAGAGCACATGACATTATTCATGAATGTTCATAAATAGTAATGGGTCTCCCAACTCCCTGTTCTTCTGACCCACTTTGCCATGCTGCCTTGGAGGGTTACGACTCAGGTGACAGGGTCCTTCTCCTAAAAATGGCTGCCTGGATCTCATCATCACCAGGCTAGAGTTGGGGGGACTGGCAAAGATGCTCCTGCTTGAAGGCCAGCGCTGATATCCGTCTGTGGCACTACTGCAGTACAAGCAGTGGCACTGCTCTGGAGATTTCTGGGCTGAGAAGGCAAGGGGAAGGTATGGCAGCTGAGTTTGCTGTTGTCTCTGACCCTGTAGGGTTTGAAAGTGCAGCTGCACTAGCTCCCAGGTTCCTGGCTTGTTACAGCAGGGCTTTCCCCGAACACAATGCTGCTGGCATCCTGGCTTTTGTACCCAACAGGTTTTCTGCCACTAGAGCTGTTTTTGGAAGCACCAATGGAATTACTGAGCTTGGGAACAAGTTCTTGATTCTTACTGCTGTGGTAACAGGGGTAAGTCTTTGTCTTAAGGGGAGAGTTGGAGATAACAAATGCCATCCCAGAGGATGGTTTGAGTTTTTTATACATGGAAAGTGTTTCAGCTAGGCATGTGAAAGGACTTCAACTGGAAAAGGAGATTTCTTGACTACTATGGAACTTGGAAATTATAGTGGAGAAAGGTTTTGAAGCAAACCAGTGTTCAGTTTGGGTGAATAGCTAAAATACGGAAAAAGAACAACACAAGCTCTGCTCATGCCTCAGCCTCAGGGATGTGAAGAGGCTGAAAAAGGTCATTTGTCAGCAAAAATAGGGGAGAGATATTAGCGTGATTTCACTAATGCAAATGCAATTTCGAAGCTTTTGGGAATGTGTGAGGGCCAGCTAGCACACCTGAGAAACATACTCTGCAGAATACAAAAGAAAATGGTGTGTCTTCATTTTGGCTATGGAAGTGGGAAACTGGAACTTGAGAGATCAGGAGAAGCACAACTGTTTTAAAATGACAGTAACCAGAAAGGCTCTTTGCAATGCAGCAAGGCAGCTGGATGCACTCTTGTACCTAGAAGGTTGCAAAAAATACATCAGAAACTCTTGGATACGTTATACCATTGACCAACACTGGTTTTGTAGCTTCTTTGAGGGGAATACCTGTTCCTTGAACTCTGCACAGATGCAATACACTACTTCAGGCATATTGTATGGATACGTACAAGGTGGTGTTGACCTTGAAAATGAGTGGATGTTTGGCCTGATGCCCTTACAAAAGCTGCAAGTGCTCTCAAAAAGGAAATGGGTCCAGAATAAATTTTACTGCCTGAGCTGAGGAGTGAAGTGCAGACACCCACACCAGGAGTGTTTGTGAGTCAGCAGGGCACAGCCCTTCAGCGTGGTGGGTTTCCTTTTCTGCATGGAAGTGTGATTTGCAGGGGACAGCATCATTTCC
Source organism: Nettapus auritus (assembly GCA_011076525.1). NCBI lineage: Eukaryota > Metazoa > Chordata > Aves > Anseriformes > Anatidae > Nettapus > Nettapus auritus. The sequence continues at coordinate 288,818 of CM021783.1, forward strand.
TCAGCACAGAGGAAGTGCTCAGCCCCCAGAAGCAGGTGCTCTGGAAGTCTGCAATGGGGTTAGTCAAGGCTGCAGGCTGGGGCATGGCAAAAAGCCTACCAAAGGAAATATGTAGTATTGAATGTTTGGAGTAGATGCATGTATTTATCAGATATTTTCAGATAATATCAGATATTGGAGATAGACATGCAAAGGGAAGGAAATCCCGGTCCATACTATCTGCTTTTCACAGTGGCTGCATAGTTCACCAGCTGAAGAACTGGCCAATGTTTTTATTTGAATTAGAAAACAGGCTCTGAATGCTGAGAGGAGCAGTCCCCTGCACTCTCACGTCCAGGGACTTGCAGGCTCACTACCAAACCAGAACCAATGTCAAATTTACAGAGTCAGCTGTGTAGAAACAGATCTTCCTAAATCTGTTTGGGGCAACAGTCTACCCTGTCTGAGTGCTACTGAAGTGAGGTCACATTTTGAGTTCTGGTTCAGCACTTTAGATAAGCTGAATAGATAGGTAGGCTGGCATTTTAAAACCAGCTTTAACTGCACTCCTCTGGTAATTTTGTTGTACTGGCAAATGGACAAGCTCTGTGTGTACCTGATAGATGAGTTTCACTGCTGCCGAGCCATCAACCACTTTTACACCAGAGCAGAGAAACACCAGATAAACTTGTATTTCTGCTAAACTGCCCGTGACTGGTTCAGATGTGAAAATCCTGCAAGAAGGAAATGCCTCTGTTGGCCTGAAAGACAGGGATATCGAGTCTGTCCCTGGATCATTTAGGAGATGGATAAATGGAAAAGAATGATCTCATTAGGCCTTGGGCCTTCTTTTTCCCTTTTCCAGCTTTTTAAAGCAACTGACAGTGTTAGGAAGCAGGTGCTTTTTCTCCAGAGAGATCTCTGAGGGCTGTCAGGCTTCTCTCCAGGTCAGCTCAAAGACACAGAACCGTCCTCAAGCCAGGACACTACTGTGCCTGTTTTCTACAGTCCAGGGCTGAGTCACAGATGGGAAACGGAACATCCATCAGAGGCAAAACCACCCTCTGCAATTGAAGGAGTAGGTGTGGCAGAGGCAGCCACTCTGTGATAGCTACAGCAGCAGGAAGGAAAACAGCTGACAGCAGGATGACAGCCACAAACAAAGCTCACTTACTGTGCTCAGCACATGACTGCAGCGAGAGGAACTGCACAGATACTCAGAAAGATGTTGAATTAATTTGAATTAATTATACAAGGGAGCTGCTTGGTCTTAAACAGTATAATCTCTGGATTTAAACATTAATAGATAAGGGTCATTTGGAGAACAATTTTCACATTCTCTGACAGTACCTAAATCCTGTGACATTTGGCAAACTTCCAGCTCTAACGTCTTGTTTTCCTTTGTCAGGTTGACTCCTCGTTGCTCTGAACCACTTTCTGCAGCCATTCCAGCTTGAACTCATCACTCTCACGCCTGGCAGTAAAAATGGGGCTCCTAAGATGAGAACAGCAGTGCTGCATGCACTGGTTTAAGGAAATATCTAATGCAAAAGAAATCAAGCCCAGATGTGTCTTTTAATGGCTACATCACATCAAAGTCCCCTAGTCATGTTGTGAGTGGCAAAGACATCCAGGCTTTTTTTCCTCCTGTTATTTTCAGGCAAAGAATTTCAGTTTTAGAAGTTCTTTCAGTTCATGAGTTTGTACCCTGTACTGTTTTGATTCTTCTGAATTAAACTCCTGACCATCCCGCCTGATCCTCCTCTGTACTCACAGTCTGCCAACCATGTACATCAAGTGACAAATTAATAGAAGTGAGTTGTTCTCTAAAACCAATTGCCTTCCTCATGAACCTTTCTCTGCCCTGATATCCCTCACAATAAATTGTCATCTTCTATTTAGCTAGGTCCTTACATACATCACAATTCTTACATGCTAATCTAAAAGTCAGATAACTTTCTGAAATAATCAGATTAACTTGTAATGAAGCAGCATTTTACAGTTTTTATTTATTGTCCCTGTCCTTCCCATCTCCTTAGGAGAAATGGGCTTGTCCAGAGTCTGGTGGTCAAAAAACAAGGAGTAAGACAGACTTTTTTGGCCTGAGGAGGTGGAGAGGCTTCACCCTTGAGTGCCTGGTTAGAGCTTCAGCTGCTAGCACTTAGGGAGCACTGTATCTCAGTGTGCTTTCACTGTTTGCTGGCAAGGTGGTGAAGAGGGGACCCTTGCTTTTACCTATGCTTTTCTGTGCTAGAGGAAGGGATCACGATAAAACAGTAACTCCTTGTTTTATGCAGTGCTGCTTTTTCAGTGGAGATACATAATGGCAAGATACAGTGTTGATGTACCAGATTGTCCAATGGCCACACCTAACTTTATGGGCTGAAAAGATCAATTTGTCCCCACAGCTCCAACCGTTCATCAAGGCTTCTTCTTTTCATCCTGAAGCAGTCATAGCAGGGCTATGCAAAGCAAACCTATTCCTCAGTGCTATGAGGCAGCGGGGATATGGGATTGTTAAAACATACTTGTTTAATACACCAGATTTTAGGTAATATCAGCACTCCTGATCACTGAGAAAGGGGCTGGAAGGTGCACTCCTGGGCTCGAATTTTGTGTGACAACTTTTGGCAGGCTGTGCTTGAGCTGCTGCCACTGGGATCGCTTGTAAGAACAGACGTAACGTGAACTCGACACGAATGCTTTACTGTAATAAAACAAACAAAACCACTCTATTTGGGATTAAAAACAATCAACAACAAAACAGCACACAGCTCCAAAACACGTTCTTGCATAGAAGCAGCACCGGAGGATGCCCAGGCCTTCCACCTCACGGCACCCCGGGCAGGGCGGCCGCAGGCACAGCGCCGCTACGCGCCTCAGAGGCGAGCACGGGCTCCCCGCCGGCCCGGCGGCGGCAGGCCCGGCGGTTACCGGCACGAACGGGCGGTCCCGGCAGCACCGCGACCCCCGGGCCCGCCCCAGCCACCGCCTGAGCCCCGCACTGAGGAAACGGGACCGGGACCCCCGCCGCCTCCCCGGCCGGACCCCTTCCCGAAGGCAGCAGCCACCACGCGACGCCCGCGGTCCCGCAGCGCCCCGCCTGCCCCTTTAAGAGCCGGGGGAGGGGGGAGCGGCACGAGCCGGGCGCGGAGGACAAAGCCCAGCGCGCGGACACGCCGCGGTACCCGGATGGACGGGGGGGGGAGCGCGCCTCGATTGGCCGCGGCGGGGAGGGGCGGGCGGGTAACGGGGCACAAAATGGAGGCCGCCGCCTACCCCTTACATAACGCGACCTCTCACCTTGCGCGCGGCGCAAGGCAGCTTGCTGCGTCGGGGGGGTGGGGCGAGGCGGAGAGACTGGCTGGCGGGGTAGCCAATCAAAAGGCCGTCTCGCTGGCGGCCCGCCAGTAGGCTCTCAGAGCCGCGGGGGCGGGCCGCGCGGCGCGGGGGGGGGGGGGGGCGGGGGGGGGGGGGGCGCGCGGCGGGGCGGGCCCCGCCCCCCGCCGGGGAGGGGGAGGGGAATCTCCCGCCATTTTTCAATCCTCCCGCCCGGTGCCGCCGCCGCGCGGATCCGTCGGCCCCAGTCGGGGCCTGTCTCGCCGTGCCATGGCGCCGCTGCTGGGCCGCAAGCCCTTCCCGCTGGCCAAGCCGCTGCCGGCGGGGGAGCCGGGGGAGCGGTTCATCATCCCGCACACGCAGGAGGCCTTCCGCACCCGCGAGTATCCGCACGGCCGGGGCGGCGGGGAGGGAGGGGGGGGCGGCCGGGACAGCCCCGAGGCGGCGTCGCTGCCACCCGCCGGCGGCTCCGGGGCGGCCGCGCGAGCGGCGTCAGCTCTGG
>CM021783.1:293037-314927 GCA_011076525.1 Nettapus auritus
GGGCCCGTGCGAGGCGGCGGCGGGGCCCGGCCCAGGGCCGCGCCGAACAAAGCCGGGCCGGGAGGCGGAGGGCCCGGGCCGGGCGGCCCCGGCCTCGCCTTCGGTGTTGGCGCCGGCGGGCCGGGGCTCCTGGCGGGCTTCTCCCCGCTTCGCAGGCGGTTAAAAGCGGGCGAACGACGGGCCGGAGGGGCTCGGGAGCGGCTCCGTGCAAACCGCGCCTCGAGACGGCGCCGGGTAGGGCGGTAGCCTCCCGGTGGGTGCCGCAGGCCCGCACGTATTCCCGCAGGCCGCGGAGCGGGCGCCGTGCTCTGGAGGAGGAGCGCGGGGTCTGCGTCCCGCGGGGGAGGGCGGCGGAGGAAGCGGGGGTACCGCACGGGAGGGACGGGACGGTGACGGGAGCGGCCTGCCCGCGGGCGGCCGGGGCTTTCGGCCCGAACGGGAGCGTTTTCTTCAGGGCGGCCTTCGCGTGAAAAGCGGCTTTTTCGGTTCCTCGGGAGGCAGGAAGCGGCTGCGGGCCGGGGACCTGCCGGGAGCTGTGCGGCTGCGTCGGCGGCGTTAGCGCCTGGGGCCCGTGCGGGGCGCAGGGGGCAGGGCTTTCCCCGCGCCGCAGGCCGCTGCCTCGGGAGCCTGGCCCGTGGCTGCCGTGGTACGGCTCGGAATCCGAGGAACCGGGAACCGAAGGCAGGACTGAAACCGCGGCAGAAATGCGCGACTAAAGAAATGTACCTCGGAGATCGTGCCGGCGTGCGAGACGCAGGGACTCGAGCGCTTACGCAGACCCTGCTCGCGCTGGGGATGCGAGAGTGTCGTGGTTCTGCAGCACGCGGAACAGAACGTGACAGCCCCTAGGAAATATTAGCTCGCTTCTGAAGAGGAAATGCATATCTGAGTGCAAATAGGCATTATTAATGCCGTCTGACCAATAAAATTCACTCAGCAAAATTGAGTGTTTGATACAAGGTAGATATGTGCTTTTTAAAAGTACTGTGAATTCAAATATATTCTGCTTGAAACCAAACAACGTACTATATTTGTGTAAGCAAACTGAAAGGAGCTCGGTCTTCCACCTGGCCAGGCAGCGGCAGACCTGTTCTCTTCCTCTTCAGGGAAGTATCAGTAGTCAAAAATAATTAGCGTTTAATTCTAATTACTGCTGTTGTGAAAGATGCTGCTTTAAGGTTCACCTGGAACAGCACAGAGGTGTTCAGGGGCACCTTATGAGAGCACCGCTCTGTTAGCATGGCTCTTGCAGATCGATGAGCAGGTGTAGGACATGTTTCTGTGGACACTTGGGTGGTTTTAGCCATAAGGAAGAAATGTTTTCTCTCTCCTGGGAGGGCATGCTGGTAGCTGCAGGGTCAGAAGGAAAGAGGAAGCATGTGCAAGCACTGAGGTTCTAGAGAGATGCTCTTCTGTTGGAGAAAGTACTACATGGGATGTGGGGGGAGGCTGACAGCATATTCTAGAAAGTTCGTGTTGCCAGACAGATGTCATGAAGCTAAAAAGAGAAACTAAGTCTTGTTGAGTTTCTGTCTTAACTTTGTTGCCTATGTGAATAATACAAGCTAGGCAAAAAGTGGAACAGAAAATTGCAAATGAGTCAGTAGGCTGAAGGGAGATGTTACCGAAGGAAGATCGGAGATTTTTTTGTCACTTCTGTTGACCCTAGGTAGTGCAAAGGAATGGCTTTTGTGGCTAGCTTGCAGAGGGCTGTACCCTTTGCCCAGAACAGCTCTTGGTGTGGGTAGTGCCAGGCCCTGGCAGAATGTGGTTGCCTGACCTTTTTCCAACTCGAAAAGCAATGATCAGCTCTTGCCCTTAAGGTTTGCAGGCTCTTGCACTGCACAGCTATGAATGCAGTATTTGAAAGACACAAAAAAATCTTCAAGAATTTAAGAATTTGCAGCTGTAGATTAGGCTGAATAAGAACGGAAATTGGGTTATTGTGTGGTAAATGTGAGGGAAGACATCTATCCTGGGGGCAAGGGTTAAGAAAGTGTCTAAAAGCTGTGGGCAGATGGATAGACTGGTCATCAGCGCATATTTGTCTGTGAAGTTTATTTCTAGTTTTACATGGCTTCCTTCTGTAGCCAAGTCCCCTGGAAACGTTTTAAGAGCAACCGTGCTGTGTAGAGTCCCTCGTGTGCTAGAGAAACCTTGTGCTTCTGGTGACTCGGAGTGGTCAGAAATAGGTTCCTCGTGGCTAGAGCTCTGTAGGATCTACTCTGAGATCATGTGAGGTGTAAAGTAAATAAATTCTCCCTGCTTCAAGTATGGGACAGTCTTGTCCTGTTTATTTCATGTGTGCCCCAGGGAACGTGAACTGTCTGTGGTGCATGTGCGGTGAGTTTTTGATGTCTATTAAAATAAAGATTTTTTTCTGTTGACACCAGGCCATCTCCTCCACTAGTGTGTGGGACTGCTGTAGCGTGTTCTGTTGTGCTGGCCATAGTTGGGAAAACTCCTTTGCTGGTTCAAGAGAAGGCACAGTTTAGAGAGCTCATTGACCAGGGCTGGCAAGACAGACTGTTCCAGCCAAAGCTCTCCTTCAGTGACTCTTGGGAAGCTGTATTTTTCTCCCCAGACAAAAGTTTGCTGTGATTGCATGCATCTATCTTTAGTTTATGGTTTTGTACAGTGTACTGCAGAGAAAACATGAAGAACTGGACTGCATTGTAGTTTACATCTTCACGTGTAATATCAGAAAATTAAAATCTGCATGAAAGGTGGCAGCACCAAAACACGGTCAGGTCATGCTCTGCAATTGTGTGAAAACTTTGCCACCCACCCACTTTGTACATGTGCTTCCTGGTAAGTTTGCCTCTGGCTGTTACATGTGGAAACAATCATGATACTGTAAAGCTATGTTGGAGTTGATACTAATTTATATGAGAGTATCACTAATCTGGGAAGGAACAAACTTTGTTTAATAGTCTTCTTGTGTACGTTTAAGCATTTTTCTTTAAAATGGTCCCTTGCTTTTAATTTAGATTTGTTTTCTGACTTTTAACATCGAAGTGATGTCAGGAGGATAAAAAAGGAATGTGATTTATTAACTGCTGCGCAGTGGGTAGTCATCAGTATTAATGTATTACAGCTTTTGGGGGAATGTTCACAAGTAGCTTTTGTCTGGTTTTTTTTTTAGTTAGCATGCTGGGGGTTTGTGGCAAAAGCAGTTCCAACTGTTTGCTCTTGGTAGAAGGATGGGGTGGTTATGGGTACCAGTGAGCCCTCGCTGTTAGCCCCATACCAGGTCTGTTGTACGGCCCGAAAAAGGTTGGGTTTGTTTCCAGTCCGAGTTGAAAGGACAAATAGGGCTTGTGTAGAGGAAAGTTTGAGCCACATCAAACTGCGAAAACATTCTCCTGCTGTTCATCTTTGTGCTCACCCCAGGATTTAAAAGTAGAACCTGGCTTGAGAGGCTTCTAGCAGAGCACAAAGGAAGGGCGAGGATTGTGGCCATGAGTCTTGAGCGCTGGTTAAAGAATGTGGCCAGGGGTCAACGTTAGATGAGAGCTGACCAGCTGCAGGTGGAATTAAATTGCATTTTGAGGGACAGAGTTGAGCTGGACAGGGGGATTGCTGTACCTGCCACTTCTAAATTCAGTGTTGATCTGAGAAAAATGAGTTGTGGTACGGTGGGATTTCACATGTTTTCATAAGTATGTACAGGCAGAATGCTTAGGGAAAATCCTTGTGGGTCTTCCTCTTAGTATGGGAGATGGTGTTAGGTAAAGCAATACATTCCTTTCAAGTATGTATCAGCTGGAGATGAGCATTTTTTTGCTCTTCTTGCTGGGAGGTTTTCTTATCTCCTCACAGGGATAGAGAAAGTCTTTATATGCAGGAAGTAGACCATAATGCTATTTCTCACTTATATTTCTCAAACATTTCTTCATAGTTAGAATACTGAAAGCTTATTAAGGCAGTGTGGTGAACCCTTAATAAGGGTATTTTTTTCTATAGCGTTTGTGCTAGGCAGCTGCAAGTCTTTAGTATCCAGGTGGTGTCCATGGATATGCCCAAGGAAAGCCACGGGAGAGGGAAGGTGGCTTGCTGAAGACCCGTGTTGTTTGTGTGCTCAGATTCCTGTCTATGGTGAGGATTGAATTTGCTTTTGACTTTGCTTCTTGTGGGACAGGCGTAGGAAAGAACAACATTATGGCTTCAGTTTAGCTGTTAGTAGAATCTTCAATTGCTGTAAATACAAGTAGGACTCCTGGCTTTGGGTTAGATTTTTTTTTTTTTTTTTTTCCAGCTTGATACTGTTACAGAAGCTTGCTAAAATCACGCCTTTGGCCTGGTCATCCTCTCTTGCAGTGAGCTGCTCTAAGCCGCGCTTTCTCCTCGCCCTCTGCCACTGCCCCAGTACTTCGTGTCCTGCAGCCCCAGGCTGCTGCGCAGGCTGAGAAACGGGTACTGTCAGCTGTGATAAAAGCTGAGCAGACTTAAGTGCTTTTGAAACCTCACCGTTGAGAGGGGTAAGGATTGGCCAGAGGACTCAAAGTTTACTTGGATGATGCCCTGTCTAATGCAAATTCATCTGCCAAGGAGCAGGAAATGCTCCAAGAAGGGCTGTTGGGGAAATGGGGGATTTCTCAGATTTAAGATGCATTCTGGGCAGAGGAAATGCTTTCAGCAGTGGCAGTGCTGTGTTTTGGTGTTCTTGTATAGCTCTGGTTGATGTGGCTGTAGTGTGCCTGTCAGCATTCTCAGAGGAGCTTCTGTGCCTTATGTCCAAGAAAACTGGTTTCATTGGAGTTGCAACTCGCCTTCCTAATACAAATCTCTTTTTAAAACCACCAATACAACAAAACTTTAGCTGAGTCATGCTAAAATTTTCGTGACAAAGCGTACGTGAAGCACAAAGCGTGGCTTGCTGTGACTGGTGGCTCTGCCTTCGCAGGAGCGTGGAGCAATCTGCGTGCTCCCACAGCAGCTCACTTGTAATTAGCACTTGTGCTGCAGTGGGCCGAGCCTCTGTAGCTGTTACATGTACGCTGTGAGCTCTCTGCTTGCTTTCTGCTGGAAAATGCACTGAAGGAGAGGAGAGAGACTTTATTTTTGCCTTTCTAATTTCTTTACTTAAATTACCATTGGAAAGCGTACATCAACAGGCTGCCACAGGGTAAATTGTTAAGAATTTACACTGTGTTAGCTTTTCTGATGATTTTGCCTGTACAGTCCATAGAAAGTATGAAGTAGCTTATCTGTTTTTACTGACAGATAATTACCTCTTAGTTGGAATGGGTAAAGCCTAGGCAGAGATGCTTATAACAGAGTAGCTAATGCTCTGTTATACGTTATATATGTATATCTTTCATACGAGTGTCTGCACTACAGCAACTCACCTGTGCAACTATTGCGCCTACAATGGGCTGAATAACTTAATTTTGAGGCTGGTTATGGTATAGGAAGCAGGAGATGATGAAGATACTAATGTTGTGCTAACCTAGGAGGTTGCTGTTGTTGGAAACCACGGCAACTGTGGCCTTCCTGGTGACTTCAGTTTCAAAGTTCCCCCCCCCCCCCAAAAAAAAAAAAAAAAAGATCGGGGATACTGGGTAGACTGCTAGTTTGCATCTGAAGTTTATAATACCACCCTAAAGTATTGGAGTGGTAGCTCCCCAACAGTTACTCTCAGGCAATTAGTGATGGTTCATCCATGCTTCCTGCATCTGCCTGTGTTGTTGGTGTTCCTTCCCAGTAAATCGAACTGGAATAGCTGAAAACTTAGCAAAACCAAGAAGCGCTCAGTGGTGTGTATTTCCCTGGAGCATTTCAGCTGAACCGATGGTGGTGTGCCACCTTCTGTATGCCAGCACAGAAGAGGACAGACATTTCGGCTGCAGAAAGCTTCAGTGGGTCCTAGTCTAATAACCTATCAGATTTAGTGCAGCATCTCCATGGTAGATACAGAGTCAAACCTTAACTTTAGTTTTTGTGCACTCAAATAGAAAGAGTTTAATTGAATTAGATTGTCTCACGCTACCCTGGCTATGCTTTCTACTGCGTAAATCCTGTTTTCCTGAGCTGCCGCTGCTACAGAGAATATGAAGCACGGTTGGAGAGATACAGTGAGCGAATATGGACGTGCAAAAGCACAGGAAGCAGCCAGCTGACACACAAAGAAGCTTGGGAGGAGGAGCAGGAAGTTGCTGAGCTGTAAGTACCAGTGAAAAAATTGGTATGTGTCTGTCTTTGGTGCCAAAGATAGGACTTGGCAATGAGATATGATTGCTAGTTTTTGAAGTAGGTAACTTTTTACTGGCTTTAAGAAGATCTGGAGGTTCTGGAGTTAAAAGCAAAATCCAAATTTGATGCCATTGCTAATGCAGTTGAGTAATGCACTTCTGTGCTGTATCTTGGTATTACTTGAACTAAAATAGTTCAGCATATGCTACTTGATGAATTTTAGAGTCCCTTGAGTAAAGGAAATTCTTCAGAGGGGGAAAATCAATATAAAAATAAGTTATTGGAATTTCACATCAGTGAGGTCCACGGCTGTAATTATTTTTGGCACATCTGCATTGGAATCTGTTGTTGTACTAAATGTAACTATTTTGGAGTAAGCATTTGGGGATCTACTCTATTTGAAATGATAAAGAATAAAGGGAAAACAGCAAGAATAATAGCTCAGTTCAGACCACCGTTATTCTTTGTGTGTCCGTGACCTCCCTCTCTAGTGCACAGCATAGGCCCTGAATCCTTGATTGAGATCCGTTGTGACCCTTGCCATAAGAAAATTTTCTTGAAAGGTGCGAGTTGTTGGCTGAACTAACATACATAATATATTTTGCGCATATCAAAGCGTAGGAATAATGCCAGACAAACAGTATGTTTCTCTCTTCTGTGAACTGATGACTTGGATTTCTGTAACTTTTTTTCCCCTGGATTTAAAACTGGACGTATTGTAAGATTTGAGAGGAAATTTTCAGCTTTATCTCTTTCATGAGGAATCTAGGTTTGTGTGGGAGACAGAGGGGTTTGGCCAACCTCTTTTCAGTGGTTTGTGGGGACAGAACAAGGGGCAATGGCCACAAAATGGAGCACGGGAAGTTCTGCATCAACATGAGAAAGAACTTCTTCACGGTGAGGGTGATGGAGCACTGGAACAGGCTGCCCAGGGAGGTTGTGGAGTCTCCTTCTCTGGAGATATTCAAGGCCCCTCTGAACGCCTACCTGGGCAGCCTGCTCTGAGGAACCTGCTTTGGCGGGGGAGGGGGGGGGGGTTGCACCTAATGGTCTTTCAAGGTCCCTTCCAACCCCTACAATTCTGTGATTCTGACTGGCAAAAGAGCTAATAGCTTCAGTTTGAGGAGAAATTTAAGTTTTATCCTAATTTTGATGAGGCTTGAAGTATTGCTGTCACCCATCCTTCCTCAGAAATGTTCCTGCCTGTGAGGAGGGTGTGCAGCTGACTAGTGTCACGTCCTGTTGGGTGGTGATGTTTAATTGGTTATGCACTTCTGAAAACATTGAAAAATATAAATGGAATATAAATGAAAGATGAATGACAAATGAAATATAAATGACAAATGTTATTGATAACAATAACATTTAGCTGTAGCCTCTCTAAATGTGTTTGTGGGAAACATTCTATGAAGTGAAATTTTGGACTTGTCTCTCTGAAACAGGATTAAAAGCTTCCTAGGCTGTTTATGGGCTGCTGATAGGGAAAAAAAATCATTTAGTGTGCAAAAGGGATAAATTTGTTCATGGCAGTTGCAGAACAGCAAATAGAGCAGAGAAAGCTAAAAGGCTTTTGGAAAAGTGGAATATTTTTTTCATTCTTACAGTAACTTGAAATAGACCTGTTTTTTTATTTTTGCAATATATGCGAAGCCAAAAAGCTTTATGCAATGTACTTCTCAGTACTCCTATCAATTAACTGACTCAGTAAATAAATTAGTCAAGTGAACTCATAAGTCTTTTCTTTAAATGAAAAAGCTTTATGGTCTTGCCATGGTGTGAAACATACAAGACACTTTTCTCCAGAAAGATAACTTAATTGTGTAAGCCTAGACCTGCCTTTCCTGCATTAAGAGTGTGTAAGCCCAAGTTTGAGAAGAAAAGCTCAATGTTCATTAGCATCATCTTACTGCTGGAAGCAAAAATCTTGAAGTAACAAGTCCCAGAATAATGACAAGTTCTTGGTATACATTCCCCATCTAATTGGGAGGCAATAATAACCAGCAAGAAAGGGTTTACTGGCAGTGCTACTCTTCCCAGAATTTTTTACAGTGTTCCTTCTGGGAAAGAGGAGCACAATTAGTATTGTCATGCCAATTGACACTTTGGAGAGTGGAGATGGGGGAGGGCATGAAAAAGCCTTTCTGTCTTTGCATTCCAATGTGGCATCTGCCTGGAACATTGTTCTGGCTGTAAGTGTTCCTGGAACTGCAAAATTAGAGGTTACTTCGCATTTTGGCTTTTCTTCCTTGAACAATGAAAGCTTCTTTCCTCCTTGCTCAGCTTGAAGGAGGAGTTCCCCATCTGGTATGAGAAACTGGTACTGGAAATAGTCCACCACAACACTGTATCTTTGGAGAAGTTGGTGGATGCAGCTTGGCTGGAGATCATGACCAAATATGCGGTGGGAGAAGAGTGTGACTTTGAGGTAAGGATCTGTTTTCAGTTTTATCCCGTGCTTTTGCACAGAACTAATTTTGTATATCTAAAGGCAGAAGTGGGTAAGAATGTTAGCCACTTGCAATATCAGAAAGATGGTGAGAATTTTTTTTTGTGGAATCCTAGTGACATCACCTGCCTTTGAATGTGAAACAGTTCTATAAACAGAAGCACGCAGATGACCCATACAGATGTCATGAGAAACAGGAGTGACTTTTTTTGGAGTGGAATGGGGGGGTGGGGTGACGACAGCTTTGTTTTACGGTTTAAATATGCAGTGGTCTTCGTGTGTGTGATAAATAAACGATTGAGTTCCAAACAGGATTCCAGTTAAAGTTAATTTATTTGAACAGAGGCAAGCAAACAGCGCTGGGTGCGCAGGGAGTCTCTGCTCCACCAAGACGTACACCTTACAGTTCCCATCCCTGGTTTATATCTCTTCTACTAATGCATATTCATAGTGGGCATGTCCTCCTCTGAGCATATACTATTCATCTTCTGGCATCTTCTTGAGTCTTCTCGACCCCAGCCCCATGCAGGCTCCCCCCACAGACTTCTGCTTAACACTGCACAGCCAGCAACAGAACTGGTCTTCTCGACCCCAGCCCCCACACAGGCTTCCCCCACAGAATGTTTAAAGGTGCTAATGGTCCAGCAACAGAACTGGTGGAGGCCGGTCCTGTCAGATGTCCATTGCAGGACACAAGAACTACATACGTACATTAACCACCGAACACAAAAACTACATACATACATTAACCATCTTTCTTAGTCTCTCGGTTATACAAGGATGTGTAAAACTGAAGGTCACATTTTTATCTTGCGGCCCTAGCATTGCTCCACATTGGCACGAATCAGATGAACACATTTCACAGTGTGTATATATTTCAATATATGTAAAATACATATTTATATTTTAATTACCAGTCATTTAAAATTACAATCTGCTGTAATCTTTTCACATAACGTGTTCCCAGAAGGATTGATGTAGATTAAGGTCAACTGCTTAGAAATATCTAATGATGCTCTAATAATTAGAAAAATCCCTCCAAAACTGTGATAAATGGGGAAAATTCAAACTTATTAAAAGTAAGGAAAATTACTAAAAAAAATTGTTAGCAATTTTGTTTAGGACATATTCTTTCATTTGTAGCTACTAAGGTAGCACACATTCATTTTGCTTACACACTCCTTCCTTAAATGATTAAAAATCTCAATTTTCTTCAGACAGGATCTTCTGTGAAGCTATTTTATTCGTGATTGCAATGGCAGACGTCCTGTCAATCGGGAGCGCATTTTAGTAAACAAATCATAACCTTTTAGTCCCTATTACACCTGATCACGCCTGATGCCTGATCACCTCCTGTTTCCTTATTGGCTGAGTGCTACAGGTTCACAAGCTACTTGATGCTCCTCTATACCATATACATACAATTATATTTTTTTTTTCAACCCTTTAATTTCTCCTTTATGTTTTGAAAACTTGTCATCTTCATTTTAGTGTTCTCACACTGCTCATCCTGTTTTTCTCAAGCTTCTACCTTATTCGGGAACAGTGAGGCCTTCTACTGTCCACTTATCTACTGAGCATTTCTCCTTGTTATGATTACACAACTACCTTGGAATACAGAAAAGTAATTCTCTACTGCAAAAACACAACTTAGTTTCTCACACTTAGGAGGAAGCAACATTATTAAATGCTGAAGAAACTAGTGGTTTGGCAGGTTTCTTTTTTTTTTTTTTTCTTTAATGCAATTTGTACAGAGCTTCTAGGTAGAAATAGTAGAAAGAAATCCTGTAGTTGTTCCCTGACAGGGATAATAAGCTTCTCTCATCAAGTGTTTGGCCAAACCACAGTTTACAAGTCCTTTTTTTGGTGTGGGATTTGGTTGATTTTGTTCACTTGATTTATTTATTTATTTATTTATTTTTCTCCTCCTTTCTCATCATGTTAAAGCTTGTTAGTTCATGTGTCTTGCTCAGGTTCAGTTTTCATTAATATTTTGTTGCAGGTTGGTAAGGAGAAAATGTTGCCTGTGAAAGTTGTGAAAATACATCCCTTGGAGAAAGCTGAGGAAGAGACCTCTGAAAAGAAGTCTGATGGAGCTTGTGATTCCCCATCCAGTGATAAAGAGAACTCCAGCCAGGCAGCCCAGGACAATCAGAAGGAATCCATCCTGAAGGAAGATGACAATAGAAGGGAAAGTATGAGTAAGTAGTAAGGCAGCATGACAACAAGTCATATCGAGGTAACAACTAGAAATGAGTATTTGTATTCATGTACATTTTGAATCTGTGCTGTGAAAGTTGTGTGTGATGTTTAAACAGTATTGTGTAATCAAAATCCTGAGATTTTCATTGTTAGTGGTGCAGCTTCAGCAGCATCAGTGCTGTTGTCTTTCAACTGTTCTTGCTGGTTTTAAAGCAGAAAATGTACTGTGGTTCTAAGGTTTAAGTACAGAATGCTATGCACGAAATATGTAACGATGTGGAAGTATAACAAACATTAAAAAAGAGGAAGAAAAATCCTCAGCAAAAGTTTGTGCAGGTGAAAAAAGCTGGAAAAAGTTTAGCTGTAATGCCTCTTTGAATGCAATCCTTTGAACAAACATCTGATTCTAAAGGTTGTTGTTTTGCAATCAGAGACAAGCTCTCGTTTTCTTTCATGTCCTAAGTTGACAAAAAAAAAGTATTTTTGTTCTCCATGTTCCAATGTTCAAATGTGGAGCCAAAGATCATCCAGAAAAACGCACAGTAAACTTTTTTCATAGGGTTCAAGATAAAGCATGCTATGAAATAGTGTTCCCCATTTTCATATCTGTTCTTCCTTGCTGCAGAAAAAGTAGTTGTCTAAGGCCTTTCTTGACTCTGAGACGGTTCTCTTGAAAGAAAAAACAAATTAGTTTAATGTTCTTTCTAACTTTTTAAAAAATTGAATTATAAGACTGTCTAACTAAGATATGTAAAAGTGTGCTTAAAAATAAAAGTAGGGACCCCACAGCATAGCTGTAATTTGGATAGCTTAATTTTAAAGGCGCATAAATGTACCAAGCTGCTTATGTTTGCAAATAGCCACCCAGCATCTGAGGAAGTTGTATAGCTTCCTTTACTACAGAGAAGAGAAAACTTAGAAAGTAGCCCAGCAAGGTAACAACAAAGTCAGGAGTAGAATACAAGTTGTCCCAAGCTTAGTAATCTCCAACTGTTTCTGATTTGTACTGGAAAAAGTTACAAGAGTCTGGCCCTTTGAAAACATAGGAGTGCTTGGAGAGGGATGGATGCTTGCGTGTTGGTTTTTTTTTTTTGATGTTCAGTGATAGTTCTATTGAACGTAATGGTCATGGGAAGTAGCTTTTATTTTAAGAATGTTCAAACTTACAGCAGTGTTTCTGGGCTTGGGTGTTTTGCAGAGAGTACCAGCATGTTCTGTTCTCTGGCATGCAGTGCTCCAACCAGCTGCGTTCAGCTGTAGCCTTACTGAAATTGCCAATAGAGCCCTCTGAGAAGCAGTCAATATTCTTGACTGGAAGAATATTGGAGGAACGGGTATTATTTTTTCAGGCTGTGACTCGGCTGATTATGTGACCTCTCTTCATCTGCCTCTCTTTAAACTGGGACTGTCGTTCCCTTTCTGTAGAAGATAAACCTCAATATTCTCAAATCAAAGATGCTAGTCGAGTTCTAACAATTAATAGAAGCAGTAAGCACTCCTTTAAACTCTTGAGTTAAAAGAGTTTGTCTTTTGTGCATAGACTTTTAATAAAGGGATGTGTTATTGCTAAAGCTTTTATATCCTGGGTTATAACAGAACATGGTTCGTAGGAGGAAATTCTTTCCAAAGTCTGGAGATTGTTACAGTAACTATATAGCATTTGTTAAACTTGTACAGCATACTACAGCACTATTGCTTTCATTTGGTGGGCTCGGAATTGTAGGGGCCAGGAGGCTGTATACAGTACCTGGAGGTGACCTGGTCACACACTTTGACTCTTTCTTTCTAATATGTTGCATCCTTGACCACTGTTGATACCTGCTGAGGTCACTAAACAAGGGTGAGTGTTCAGATGTAGTAACAGCATAACTGCATGGTGTAAGGGATGTCTTCCCGTGCACACACAAGGGGGCAGAGTTAACCTTAATCATTCTTAGTAATACTTACATCAAAAGTTAAGGTTTTGTTGAAGGAGGAAATGTGCAGAGAAAGAACTTGTCTCTTTGTTTAGGAGATTATTGTGCTTCAGAAGTTAAATATAATAATAATAAAATAAGGCCTTACACCAGAATTACTGCATCAGATGTGGAGTCTGAAGTAGCTTTGTATCTTTAGTTGCTTAGGGAGAGCAATCTGGAAAATCTGCAGAAGCAAGAAGAAAGGCTAGATTTTCCTGAACGCGGATGGTGAGCTACTGAAGTCAGGTTCTGCAGCTTGAGCTCTACGTAGAGCTAATACTGCTTTGGAAAATCCCAAATAATTGATGAATAGAAGGAGACGGCAGCATGTGGATGTTTTGTGAGATTCCAGTATGTAAGCCTTATTACAGTACAATGCAACAAAATAATTACTTGACATATGCATTTTATAAAAATAACTTTAGGAAGGAATGTATAGTGATGTTCTTACCCCCCCCTTTCCTCCTCTTCTTCCCCCCTTTAGATTTCCAGGGGCTGTTTGATGGACTTCAACATAGTTATCCCTCATTCTAGAATCTAGAAAATAAACCACTGAAGGAGAAGTCACTTACAGGCCTATTGCAGAGGGAGCAGTGTAATCGAATCCTTTAAAACCAGGGCTAAGCAACATGTTTTTAATTCTTAAACATAAACCTAGCATGCATGGTACACGCATCCATCAAAGATAACATTCAGCCACGTCAGACATTGAAGCAGATCTCTAAAAGCAGGTCTTCAACAGAGTTTGAAGTGTCTTGTATGCAATTTTAATTGTGTTGTTGAACAGAAAAAATATTTTAGTATTTTTTAACTTACTGAGACTTTGAATACAAATGTGGAACAACAGTTGATAGAAGTTATGTCTTAGCTTGATCTGTGATTAAAGTCTATTTTCATGCATACTACTGCTGTTAGAAAATTCAGGGTTTTTGATTTTTAAAGCAAAACTTCCATGATGCTTGTAACAGAGAATTTAATGTTGTGTTACCCAAAATGTATCACTGATGCGGAAAGTAACTACACGTGTATATGGTGCAAGGGAGCCCATGGCATCTATGATCTGTTACCTAGTCAAGACTCCTGATTTTGGAAGGGATGTGTGGCAAAAATCAGTTTTACACCATGTAAGCTATAATGCTGCTGGAGTTTAAATGCTGTAGGACTTAATAATATGACAGCAAGATACAAATTTAAAAATGTAACTTACATCTAGGATTTTACAGCTTGTATTGTATGTATACTTAATATATAATTTTTCTCATCTGTCGTGCTTGCTTTAGTGTCTTTTTGAGTGATAACCACAAACAAAAATATCTGGGGATTGCTTTCTTCAGCAAGCATGGCTTTTGTCTTGGCAAGGAGATTTGGTACCTTTGTACTCATTCAGTCACATCTGTCTTGAGAATTAAAAAAAACTAGTTAGATAAATATACTTAAAATCTTCAGCTAAACTAGCCTATATGCACAGGAGCACATAGCTGGAAGTCACTTAACGGCTATGAAAATGAAATGATACTAAAAGTTACTTCAGTAAAAAATAAAAATTTCTTCATAAAACTCTTCTCCCTCCCTGTAGGTAGTTGCAGCTTGCCTTCTGTAAAGAGATGCATCAAAATAGTTCAAGTAGTCTCTTAAGACTAAGTAGTGTTGAAGAAGCTTGTCTTCTGTTTCAGACCTGTTTAAGGACTTCTTTCCCAGCCTGTGTCTTCAAGTTGTGTCTAAAAACCAGTTGGGGATTTTTTTCTGATGTTGTAGTTATCTAAACACTGTACGGTTCATGTGAGGGATGTCCAGTCCCACTTATGATCTTGATTCTTTGACTGTTTTTTTTTTAAATCGAATTCTAAGACGCTTAATATCTTGTCTTGGTTTGTCAGATGATCGAGCACGTAGGTCTCCTCGGAAGCTTCCCACTTCCTTGAAGAAGGAAGAAAGGAAATGGGTTCCACCTAAATTCCTGCCACACAAATATGATGTCAAGCTGAAAAATGAAGACAAGGTGAGATGACTGCTTGAATCTTTTCTGTTACGAAGTGAACAGGCAAGCTTAATTAAATAACCATTATGTGTACACAGCACAATGTTAGTACTTTCTGATGGAATTGAGGCATTGGAAGCAAGATGGCTGTGGTTTTCAGCAAGGCTGACTAGCCTCCCTGTTGCTCTATATAATTTGGTTTTGTGCATAGAGGCACCTGACAATCCCCTGGTACCACGCGAGGAAGCTGAGTCACAGTGCTTCATTAGTTTTGAATCATTGCTGTTGACTAGCTAATCTCTGGTCAGGCTGTTAATGAAGCTTGGTGAGAGGTAGACTACTGATAATTCTGAGTGGGAGCTGCTGCTTTTCTTCTGACTTAACCTCTCTGAGCATCCTGCACTTCAGGAAGCTCTGTGTAGCTGCAGCACTGCTGAGTGCTTTGTCATCAGTTTGCTAATTTGACAGAGAGGCAAGCCTGACCTCAGTGAGTACTGTTTGCAGACGTACTCCTCTGGTATCAGGAAAAAAATCAAAACAAAATAAACACTAGCATCTAGAAGCTTCTAGATGAATAGCAAACACATGCTGGGGAAGGTCAGAGACTTTCATTGCTGCCAAGTAAAGTGATGGGCTTTGGCAAGAAGTCTGAAGCAAACTAATGTTTTTGATGCTTTTTGTCTAACTGAATCTTCTACCAATCTCTGTTATGCATCTCAGTTCAGCAAATTGTTTGTTTTGTTTTGAATATGTGTAAGAGTTTCAGAAGAGTGGAGCGGAGAGTTTGTGGATGTGAAGCAGTGTAACAGCCCCCACTGCTTTTAGTGATATGATTAAATCTATATCTATAATGTGTCTAGAAGTTTAACGTTAACATTCTGTTTATCTCCAAGATCATTAGCAACGTACCAGCAGATAGCTTAGTCCGTACAGAACGTCCACCCAACAAGGAGATCCTGAGGTACTTCATCCGTCATAATGCTCTACGGGCTGGCACAGGCGAGAATGCCCCATGGGTAGTGGAGGATGAATTAGTGAAGAAATATTCTCTCCCCAGTAAATTTAGTGACTTCTTGCTTGACCCACATAAGGTAAGAATTCCTAAAAGTATCTCCTGTGTTTAAGGGTGGGGAATGGGTGAGAAAGTGGCCCTGGCCATGACTTCAGTGTGCTAGTTCAATTTTGGTGCTTCTAGAGACATGCAGAGCACAAATGTCCACTCTTGATCACTAACCCTTGACCAATAAGTGACACGGCTTGAATTTTTGAAACAATGGTCCATGTTGAAAATTTGAGTTATGTACTGTGACATTTCCTAACTCTTTCAGTAACTATTTGCGTTACTTGTCCGTAAGTAGTGACAAGATTTCCTGGTCTAAGACAAACAGAGATATATTCCTTACCTGGTAAATATGAATCATTGCCCAATTTTCTTAATTAGAGTGGAAGAGCTGAATACGTTTTACTTGGTGCTGGACTGAGAAATGGCAGATAGCACAAATTTTATACTGAATACTGAGTAGGATGGTTTTCTTTTCCGGTCCATTGTAATGACTAACCAAACTTACTATTAGCTGAGTAAAGGCAGTATCATGAAATCTTCTGTTCATCTTTGGTGTAGAAAGCACTAATTTTTCTTTTAGTAAACTCACTTTTTCATGGACTCAGTCTTCATCAAGCTTTGTTCTAAAACAGAACCAGAAACATTTGCTATAATCCTCTTCCTTATCAGGAGGATACTGCCCTTTTCAAGCAAGTTTCTGTGGACTCTTTTAGAACGCTCTAAATGTGCTTAAAGAGAAAAAGAAATTATTCATATTGCAGCAAGGGTAAATACAGCTCACGGATTTCAGGTCACTGTCTTGCTAGAAATTAACATTGCTGATGGCCTACCTACAATCTCTTACTGAGCACACTGATAGAGGCATATTTTTGGTATAAGGGAAAATACATAACTGTAACGTCTTCTGTGTGACTTACAGAATTCTTTAGCTTTGTGTTTAGGAATGGCACTTTCTGTAGTTTGTTTTCCACTTGGCACAGAGATTGCATTTACATTGAATTTTAAACATCAAGAAGTGACTGGAGAATTTATTAATCCAAAGTTAGTGTTCTAGCAAAATAACTTTGTATAAGTGACAGTTTAACATACAGTATATGTTGTAGATCTAATATTGGTTAGTTTGTAATTATGATAATTCCAATTAATATTGGATGCTTTCAGATTAAGTAATTCTCTTCAGCAGAGAAGTCAACACAATTTTTGTAGAATGAAGTGATGGAGGTGCTGGATTCAGCTTGGGTGCTGTGTTCAGTAAAAAAAAAAATCTCTAAACGGCTAAGACTCTTAAGTTGGCATAAGACGTTCAAGAGTGAACATTCAGAAGCCAGGAAATCTGGTTTTCTTTGGCAGGATTACATTGATCACATTTGTGTGTCTGTTCTTACGTAAATACTTCTTAGGTGCTTGCATCTTTAGCTGTGCTTATCACTGCAGAATTTTCTTGCTAATTCTAACTTTTCAGCTTCTGTTTTCTGATACCTTTATCCATATCTTAAAGGTAACATTCTTATAAGTGTCTTACACTTTTTGAACTTCTTCAAATGAATTAGTATTTCGATTCCTGAAACTGAATTGAGATGCTGAAATCAGTCTGTTTGGCTTTGTTAAACTGTTCTGTGTTAAAAGAATGCTGGCAGGTGGGTCATTTCAAAAGCTTAAAAACAATCAGATACTCAATTACATTAAATCAGAATTCTTTCTTTTCGCTTTCATTACAGACCTCATATTTAAAAAGCAGTGAGAATGCAGATCTTGAAACTTTCAGGCAGATCAGAGACAAGTCTCTGAATTTCTGTTGCCCGTCACATCTGTGCTCCATTAGTTTTCATCTGGATGGAGACATGGGTAGGGTCCAGGACTGAGCTCTACAGGACTTGCTAAGAAATCTCTTTGAGCAGAGGAATAGTTTTTTGAAATTATCAGCAAACCCTCTCCTCACAACCTTTTAAGTAGGAACCCAGTGGTTTTATGCAGTGCAGT
The DNA here is from genome assembly GCA_011076525.1 of Nettapus auritus. Classification (NCBI taxonomy): domain Eukaryota; kingdom Metazoa; phylum Chordata; class Aves; order Anseriformes; family Anatidae; genus Nettapus; species Nettapus auritus. The sequence goes on from CM021783.1 coordinate 310,860, forward strand.
AAGAAATATTGAAAATACTTTTTTAGTATTACATTTTATTAAGTCAAATGTTAACTTTCTGGAATGAGCTAATAACCTCATAAGCAACCTAGTGAATGAAGTCTGTTGCAAGCTACTGGAGAAGTCTTCGTTACTCTTAGAATATTGAGTGCTACTTGTTTATGGGAGGGAAAAATGTAAAGAATCTAGATGACCTTTACATACCTTGAAATATTAATATAAAATCTTTAATTTTAGTATATGACACTCAACACCTCAACCAAGAGAAAGAGTTCTGGATCACCTGACAGAAAACCTTCCAAGAAATCCAAAACTGATGGTACATCTCTGGGTCAGCCACTGAGCCCTACTCTGTGGTGTCATGTGCACCTGGAGAAATCTATTATTGGCTCTCCACTGAAGGTGAAAAATTCTAAGAATTCAAAATGTCCTAAAGAGGAGTTGGAAGAGGTGATGAAAATCATGTCGCCTGGTAAACTTGGTTCTAACTTTCACATTCCAAAGAGGAGCCGACTGGGAAAGGGCAGCAACAAATCCTTGGACAAAAAGCAGAGAGGCAAAAGGGTTTTAAATGGGCAGAAAACATCAGGGAAATCAAAGTCTCCTAGGAAAGGCTTGAAGACCCCTAAGATGAAAATGAAACAAATGACACTACTAGACATGGCTAAAGGTACTACTAAGATGTCCAGGGCTCCCAGGAATTCTGGAGGCACTCCTAGGTCTTCAGGGAAACCCCAGAAACATCTGCCTCCTGCAGCACTCCATCTCATTGCCTATTACAAAGAAAACAAAGATCGGGAAGACAAAAAAAGCGCGCTCTCCTGCATCATCTCCAAAACAGCCAGGTTACTCTCAAATGAGGATCGTGCCCGTCTCCCTGAGGATTTACGAGGACTAGTACAGAAACGCTATGAGCTTCTAGAACATAGGAAGAAATGGGCCACCATGACAGAGGAGCAGCGCAAGGAGTATCTGAAGAAGAAAAGGGAAAAGCTGAAAGAGAAACTGAAAGAGAGAGCAAAAGAGCGGAAGGAGAAGGAGATGAAGGAAAAACTGGAAAAACAGAAAAGATTTGAGGACCAAGATCTCAAAGGGAAGAACTTGCCCACTTTTAAACTGGTTGATACTCCAGAAGGACTTCCTAATACACTCTTCGGGGATGTTGCTATGGTGGTGGAATTCCTGAGCTGTTACTCAGGATTATTGATGCCAGATGCTCAATATCCCATTACAGCAGTTTCCCTGATGGAAGCGCTTTGCGCAGAAAAGGGAGGCTTCCTCTATTTGAACCGGGTACTGGTCATTCTTCTGCAGACCCTGCTGCAGGATGAAATTGCTGAAGATTATGCTGAGCTGGGAATGAAGCTTTCTGAAATACCACTTACGTTGCATTCTGCGTCTGAGTTGGTCCGCCTTTGCTTACGCAAGTCAGATGTACAAGAGGAAAGTGAGGTCTCGGATAATGTAGACGAAAGCAAGGATTCGGCAACTTTTGAGGATAATGAAGTACAGGATGAGTTTTTGGAGAAGCTGGAGACTTCTGAGTTCTTTGAGTTGACTCCTGAAGAGAAATTACAGATACTTGGAGCTCTGTGCCACCGGATTCTAATGACTTATTCAGTGCAGGACCATGTGGAGGCCAAGCAGCAGACGTCAGCTGAGCTGTGGAAGGAGCGCCTAGCTATCTTGAAGGAAGAAAACGACAAGAAGAGAGCAGAAAAACAGAAGCGGAAAGAAATGGTGGCAAAGAGCAAGGAAAATGGGAAAGATGAGAATACAATGGGAAGAAATGAAAAGAAAAAAAATGAAATGGTAAAAATAGAGCATCGGGTAGAAATAGAAGCTGATATGATCAGTGCTGTGAAAAGCAGACGCCTTCTTGCCATCCAAGCCAAGAAAGAGAGAGAGCAACAAGAAAGACAAATGAGAGGTAAGAAAAATAGGAGAAGGTAAGAAAAAGAGGAGAGAGTAGAGCATTCATGTGTCATGGAGTAGGAGAGAATGAATTAGTGGCAAAATCATCAGTCTGTTTCCAAAAACATTAGCTGCTTACAGAAGTATAATTCAGCTACTGTAGGCCTTTATTACTGACAGGTTGGGAAAAGTTATAGGTGTCTGTATGGTGGCTCAAAATCTGGAATGCTAAGAAAAAGCAATAACTGATTTTAGTACTCTATCTTTTGTGTATCTTCTGAATAGTACCTTTCTAATTCTGTCAGGCTAGGGAAGGATGGAATACAGAAACTGCTTTGGGGGCAGAAAACTAAAAATGGTATATGTCCATGTCCAAGCATCTTCTGACTCAGGTTATATTATATATAACATATATGCTATGTTATATATACTAGGAGATGTTTCCTGCCTAAAAGCTAGTTCCCACAGTTCTGCTGGCCCTGCTGCCTTGCACACTGTCAGGTTGATGCTAGCAGGCTTCTCCTGGGTAAGGACACAGGTAACAAATCTCAGTTTATGGTTTTTCACTTTAATGAATCAGTTACGGAGTTGTATAAATACAGTCCATTAACCGGAAACCTATAGATCATCAATTGCAATACCAGACTTCGAATATCTCAGTGTATGTAGTGGTGTATGAATGTGTATGCTAAGCTGTATTGATTATGAGCAGTGAAACACTAATGGAATTGCACTTCAGGGTATGGCTTTTTTGGTTTGTAAATGTGGGCGCAGGGCAGGTGGAAGTGAAAGTGATTGAAAGCATTGAAAGTAATGAGACCTTTCAGATCTTCTAAGTGATGTGAGTCTTAGAAGTATAAATAATTTCATCAGAATCAATAAGTCTCAGTAATATTAATAAAATGAGAACTGTTCACATGACTCCTCTAAAGGGAATTCAGCAGATAATTCAGTAGATGCTTGTTCTCTCATGCTACATCTTGTACAGCTTCTACCACAGATTAGTTTCTTTATGTCTAGGAGCCTCTTGTTAATATTAAATGTAAGGAATTTCACTGCTCTGGCTTGAACTCTTTCACCAAGATCACAGACATTCTGAATATTCTCTTTTCTATCAGCCAACTTTTTTTTTTTCTAGCAGACAAGGAAGGAAGGATTCAGCCTTTCGTTGTTTGAATTCATCTCTCTTCATTTCCACATAACAAACCCCAACATTTTATCTGTTAAGCAATTGCTAATCAGGCATTAAGGTACCATCGAAGTACCAAAGATCTTGGTTCGTGTTGGTGTGCCCTAGTTTGGCTGCAAAGCTTGCAGCTCTGAGCTAACCTGTAAGGACTTCAGACTTGAGGGCTGGTGCAATTACAGTTTGTGGGAAAAACAAATACTGATAACCACAGTGAGAGCTGTCTCCTGTGGCTTTTTGTGGCCTGTGTGAGTGTATCAGCTTTTGCACCGCTTCAGCTGCATTTACTTTTTAATAATGATAATATCTCTGGGGGAAATAAAAGAGCAGTTGAGACAACACCTACAGTGCAGTGGTTTAGCTGGTGGGTGGTGTGTATGTATTGCAGTCAGAGGTGTCCTTGTCACCACTCACATCGCATCCATAACACTGAGTGCTAGCCACTTTGAAGTTAAGCCTATGAAGATTGTGGCCAGTATTACCAAGATATTCTCAGCTTTAAAAAAAAAACACTAGTGTGTAAAAGCATATTTTTTTGTTCTTTCTTGGCTTAAAATAAGTCAATACATAACTTCCTATATTGATAATGTGATTAATAGCTGTATTTTCTTGATAGTAGAAGTCAAGTCATTTCCATTTCCATGTTACCCCAGCACTTTCTAATTGTTTTTTACTTTATCACTACATGATAAATGCAATATCTCCTGTACAGTCTGTTGAAAGAGAATGGAGAGCTGGAATTTTACACAGCTAACAAAGCCTGCTAGAGATGAAAGGACTGAAACTAGCTTGCTATCACAAATTAAAATTTGTGGAGCCCTTTAATTATGTTATTACAGAATATTAGGGATTGGAAAGGACCTTGAACGATCACCCAGTCCAATCCCCCTGCTGGAGCAGGAACACCTTATACCATGTCTGTTGTGATTTAACCTGGCCGGCAGCTAAGCACCACATAGCCGTTCTGC
>CM021783.1:315027-353364 GCA_011076525.1 Nettapus auritus
CTATGGGTTGAGATAGAGACAGTTTATTAGGACAGAAAATAAAATAACATGTACAAAACAAGTGGTGCACAATGCAATTGCTCACCATCCACTGACCGATGCCCAGCCTATCCCTGAGCAGATGCACCCCCATCCTGGCTAGCCACCCCTATCTATTGTTTGGCATGATACCAGATGGTATGGAATAGCCCTTTGGCCAGTTTGGGTCAGGTGCCCTGGTCCCAGCTCTTGTTGCACCCTTAGCCTGCCCCCTGGCAGGACAGAGTGAGAAGCTCAAAAGTCCTTGGCTTAGTGTAAGCGCTGCTCTGCAACAATTAAAACATCGGTGTGTTATCAATATTAGTCTCATCCTAAATTCAAAACATAGCATCCTACCAGCGACTGGGAGGAAAATTAACTCTATCCTAACTAAAACCAGGACAATGTCACACAGGAACATGTCCAGATGGGTTCTGAAAATCTCCAGAAAAGGAGGCTCCATAACCTCCACTGCTCTGTCACCTTCACCATGAAAAAGTTTTGTCTCCTATTTAAGCAGAACCATCTTGCATCCATTGCCCCTTGTCCTATGATGGGATGTCACCCAGAAGAGCCTGGCTCCATCCTCCTGACACTCCCCCTTTATGTATTTATAAACATTAATAAGGTCACCCCTCAGTCTCCTCCAATGTAAAGAGACCCAGCTCTCAGCCTTTCCTCATAAGGGAGATGCTCCACTCCCTTAATCATCCTCGTGGCTCTGCGCTGCTCTCTGCCCTCTCCGCTGCTCTCAAGCAGTTCCCTGTCCTTCTTCAACTGAGGGTCCCAGAACTGGACACAACGCCCTGATGAGACTACATCTGGAATAGAGTAGAGGGGGAGGAGAACTTCTCTCAACCTACTAAGAAGCAGTCCTTGAATGCTAACCAACTATTTTGGGTCCCGGTACCTACAAGTTCCTTGTCTCATGGGATTTCCCCTACCAAGTGCTTGTAAGTCAGCACTACTGAAGTCCAGGGTTGCGATTCTGCTCGGTATTCTATTCCTGCCATATGAGATCCTGAACTGCACCATCCCATGGTTGCTGCAACCAAGGCTGCCCTCAAACTTCAGCCAGCCCCTCCTTGTCAGTGAGGACAAAATCCAGCAGCATTTGTCTCCTAGTTGGCACATCTGCCGCTTGCATCAGGAAATTATTGATACAGTGAAAGAACCTACTGGACTGTGGATGGATGGCTGAGTAGGCCTTTCACCAAAGGTCAGGGTAGTTGAAATCCCCCATGATAACCAGGGCCTGTGATTGTGAGGCTGCTATCAGCTGCCTGTAGAATGCCTCATCGACTTCTTCATCCTGATCTGGTAGCCTGTAATAGACACCCACAATGACAACAGTATCCCTCGTGCCAGCTTTTCCCTTAATTGTCACCCACAGATTCTCAACTCGCTCCTCATCTGCTCCAGCACAGCACTCAATACAATGTAGTTGCTCTCTTACATAAAGAGCAACTCCACCGCCTTGCCTTGCTGGCCTTTCCTGAGCAGGACATACCCATCCATGACCACGTTCCAGTCGTGAGCTGTCCCACCATGTCTCTGTAGTTGCCACTAGATCATAGTCTCCTGACTGAACACAGATTTCTAACTCCTCCTGCTTATTCCCCATGCGATGTACATTGGTGTACAGGCACTTACTTCAGGGAGCGAGATGGGCAAGCTGATTTCACTCCAGGGGGATAGAAGGCTCCCTGTCTTCATCAGTCCTAGGGTGCTGCCCCACCGGTGCGCGCCCAGCTACAACCCCATCCCCCTTTGCATCTAGTTTAAAGCTTTCCAAATGAACCACGCTAATTCCTGTCCCAGAACACTTTTGCCCCTGTGAGATAAATCTTTCCCACCTATTACTGTCAGGCCTGGTATCTTATAAAACCAGCCATTATCAAAGAAACCAAAGCCCTGCCTGTAGCACCAGTCATGTAGCCAAGCATTTATGAACTGGATCCTTCTATTGCATCCCACATCATCACCTCAGAATGGAAGGAAGGAAGAGAAAGTAACTCGTGCCCCAGACTCATTCACAAACCATCCCAAGGCCTTGAAATCTTCCTTCATTCCCCTCAGACTACAGGACGCAGCTTCCTCCCCACCTGCCTGGAAGATCAGTAGCGGGTAGTAGTCTGTGTAGTGCACAAGGCTGGGGAATGTCCTGGTGATATCCATGATCTGGTCTCCAGGTAGACTGCAGACTTCCCTATGATAAGGGTCAACTCTGCATATTGGACCCTCTGTTCCTCTCATTAGTGAATCTCCTACTACAGTTACCCTTCTTTCTTTTCGGAGCCAGTCTTGGTCTTGAGGCATGGTGTCAACTGCCTCTTCGTACGTGACCTCATAGGCGGGCCTTCCACCATGTCCTTGCCTACCTCTCCTTCAAGATCAAGGGCCTCAAACCTGTTACAGAGGGGCACCTGGGGAAGCGAGGTAGGTAGGGAGGGGGGTTGCCTGTGGCACTGAACTGGGACTCGCTTCCAGCCCTCCTGTCTTTTTGGTCCCCTCCCTCTGCCTGACAGGGTAGGGGCTCCACTGGCCACTGGGGGGCATTCCCCCAGTGCCCTTCTCTCTGGCACAGCAGAGTTGCTCCACAGGCAATCTCCTGCATGCTCTCCCTGATGCTTGTCAGTCTCTCTACCTCTTCCTTGAGGTAGCCACCATGGTGAGCTGACCCCCTGAGAACAGCCAGTCTCCCTGATGCCCTCCACTGGCAGCGGCAGGCACTCCCTGCAGCCAGAGGCCTGAACTTCCACGTCTCTGGCAGGCCCTCCATCTGGGTTGTCACAAACTTCTTGGAGTGAGCTCTGTGCCTAGTGGACACTGGTAGGTGTGTGATGTCGCAGACTGCCAAGAATTGGTTTTATTATGTAGTTGTTTTTATTATATAAGAGCTGATCAATTGAGTTGGTGTAACAAATGCAAGGGTATGTTTTTCATCATGTTTCTTCTAATCACTCAGGATTGATTACATTGGCAGGACTTCAGAGACAGACCAGGCATTTACTCATCAACTGTTATCAAATCTATCTTGATACAGAAAATGGCTGCAAGAGAGAGCAGGTAACAGCCCTGGGAAAAGGGCTGCTTCCTAGCAAGAAGTCAGCTTTCTCCTTGAGGTAGCAACCAGCATGCAACCTCTCTGTTATAGTTTTTATCTGCCCCTTTCTAGCTCACCCTTTCCATATGGTCTTGTTATACTTGCTTCTTGGTGGAAGTATACCTGTTGTTTGAGAGAACTTTGAACCATCAGAAGAAGCATAAATCCCCTTGGCGTTAATGTTTTGCCTCTTGGCAGTAGCTGCGTTTCTTCTTGCTCATTACCTAGAGATATGAAGTAATGTGTTTTGTCCGTAACTCTCTCAAGGAGCCTGTGATGCCAGGATTTAGGCCATTTCATGGTTGCTGAGTTTTTCATTATTTATTGACCCCCCCAAAAAAAAAATGTATATTGAGAGCTACTGAGATTGTAGTACTTCTGCCATGAGGAAGAAACCTGAGGTTTCTAGTTGAACGTTCTTCCACATCATAGCATATCTGGAAAAGAGTGAGTGAGATGGTTAGGAGACATGACTGAGTCACTGTTGTGAGATGTTGGTGCCTAGAAGAGGCTTCTGTTGTGCCAGATCTGCTTGTTCAGTAGGTCAGCTTGTTGGGCAACCATTCCCCATAGCTGCAGTCATGGAGATACAGATGTCTGTTAGCCATGCTGACTTGAGTCATGTTGTTGCTGCACTGCTCCCATTGTTTGAGCTGGCTAGAGCAGAATTCCTTATTGTACATTGTGCTGTAATTAAAGAAAGATCTTTGTTACATGGAGTTGCACAGCAGCAAATGCCACTTCATTGATCTATTAGGAGGAAAAATAATTAATACTTTCTCTGATCTATTCTTATCCAGACTTTCTTCTTTCCAAAAGCCGGTTCATCCTTATGCCTCAACTTCTTGATAACTTTTGATTATTTTTTTTTTTCTTGAAACGATTGCGGAAGATTGTATGAAAGGTGGCTGGCTGCATTAGAAGAATATTAAGCAAAGTCACCAATAAATTATTTTTTCCCACCTGACCTAGTAAAATAAAAGATAATATTGATGTCTAAATACAGTCAAGAATGCTAATACTTCTCCATGCTAATTCCAACAGTAAGGATGGAGAAAGAAGCAGAGGAAGAAAGAATCCGGAAGCATAAAGCTGCAGCTGAAAAAACATTCCAGGATGGAATTGCCAAGGCGAAGCTTGTGATGCGCAGGACCCCAATTGGCACTGACCGTAATCATAACAGGTAGGAAAGGAAATGATTCCATGCTGCTGGCTGTCCCCTTTGACAGGAGCTTTAGCAGATTGTAGCTCCAAAGAATTGATAGGTATGGAGGGTATTGAGAGTACTCTCTGCAATGGACGGTGAAGGAGAGCAGAAATGAGTTTTTGTGTATTTAGAGTGTACCAGTTTTCACTCCTTTACATAGGAAAGGAAAAAGCTGACTGTGGAGGTTACAATCCACTGGCCAGCAGAACTTCAAGTGCTCACATCAGTGCTCAAGAATCTAGTTACTGTCTTCTTCAGACTTCCTTCTGGACTTAGCAAGGCTTTCAACACGGTTTCCCATAGGATCCTACTGGACAAAATGTCCAGCATACAGCTTAACAAAAACATCATACGATGGGTGATCAGTTGGCTGACAGGCAGGGCTCAAAGGGTTGTGGTAAATGGGGCCACATCAGGCTGGGGGAAGGTCACTAGTGGGATCTATTTTAGATAGGCCCAAGGCTCTATTTTAGGGCCAGTCCTATTCAATGTCTTTATAAACGATTTGGATGCAGGAGTAGAAGGTGTTTTGAGCAAATTTGCCAATGGCGCTAAACTTGGAGGAATTGTGGACTCTGTTGAGGGTGGAAAGGCCTTGCAGAGAGATCTGGACAGACTGTAGAGCTGGGCGATCACCAACCGCATGAAGTTTAACAAAAGCAAGTGCCGGGTCCTGCAGCCGGGACAGGACAACCCTGGCCATACGTACAGACTGGGCAACGAGACGCTGGAGAGCAGCCCCACAGACAGGGATCTGGGGGCTGTGGTTGATAACAAGATGAACATGAGCCAGCAGTGTGCCCTGGCAGCCAGGAGGGCCGATCGTATCCTGGGGTGCATCAAGCACGGCATCGCTAGTCGGTGCAGGGAAGTGATTGTCCCGCTCTACTCTGCGCTGGTGCGGCCTCACCTCGAGCACTGTGTGCAGTTCTGGGCACCGCAGTACAAAAAGGATGTGAAGCTGTTGGAGAGTGTCCACAGGAGGGCGACAAAGATGGTGAAGGTCCTGGAGAGGAAAACATATGAGGAGCGGCTGAGGTCACTTGGCCTGTTCAGCCTGGAAAAGAGGAGGGTGAGGGGAGACCTCATTGCGGTCTACAACTTCCTCGTGAGGGGGAGTGGAGAGGGGGGTGACCTTTTCTCCATTAACAGCAGTGATAGGACCCACGGGAATGGGGTTAAGCTGAGGCAGGGGAAGTTTAGACTAGACATCAGGAGGAGGTTCTTCACTGAGAGGGTGGTTGCGCACCAGAACAGGCTCCCCAGTGAAGTAGTCACTGCACCGAGCCTGTCTGAATTTAAGAAGAGATTGGACTGTGCACTTAGTCACATGGTCTAAACTTTTGGATAGACCTGTGCAGTGAGAGGAGTTGGACTTGATGATCCTTATGGGTCCCTTCCAACTTGGGAGATTCTATGATTCTCTCCTTCCTGTTTGTTACACTGAAGGGCTGTTAGAATGAATTTTAATAAAAGCTCTTCCAGTTTCTCAAAGATTCTCAGTTGTGCTCAGTTTTTGTTGAGTTGAGGACACACATGCTTTCCTCCTTGTGCATGTAAAGATGGATGTGTGTAAATGCAGCCAAAAAAGGAGACAGGTACCTGTTAACATGTATGTGTGCTGTGCCCTGCAGGTATTGGCTGTTTTCGGACGAGGTTCCTGGCTTGTTCATTGAGAAAGGCTGGGTGCATGACAGTATAGACTACAGATTCGTCCTTCCCCATCAGAAAAAAGAAGTAAAAAAGGACTACAGCCCAGGAGGTATGATCATCTGTCTTCTCTGTGGGTGGTTCCTTTGTTGCTGTTTAACTGTTAGGATGGGTTTGTCAACTTGAGATAGCACTGGCTAGTCTCAGTGTCTTTGTGGGCTTCCTCTGATCTAAACCTACCATGAACTCAGAAAACCTGTGCATGGGAGAGTTCATTCATTATGATTTCCGGCTACTGCTGCAGATCTTGCGACTGTCTGCAGTGTACCACGTAAGAACCATGGGATATGATCACCTCTCTCTTAAAAGCAGTTGATGTCAACTATGTAGTAACCACACTGTTTTTACTCTGTACCTGTTGGGCTGCAGTGTGACAGACTTCTTGGACAAGTAGCTGATTGCCTGTTGCAGGGAGTGAGGATAGCCATCACCAGTGGCACAACTTCCGGATTACTTTTCTTGTCACAGAGGACAAACGTGCTGTTTATCTGGAGGAGCAAAGAGCCAAACTTTTCGCCATAGGCCCATTCAGCACTTTCATTCACACAGACTCCACTGAAATAGCATCAAGCAGAGCAGGTGCCTAGACACCTATAGCTCGCTGATTGAGGATATTTTGGCAAAGAGTCCCTCTCGCACATGTCCTCTCAGCCTGCTGTTCACCTTGTTCCAAATGTGCTGATGAGGGGCAACAATAAGCTGAAGTTCCAGTGCTTCCTCTCCTAGTCACCAATTTTGCCTTGGTGACTTCAAGACTGGGTAGCTGAGCATTGTAGGCAGAACGTGGACGTGCTCAAAAATCTTTCTGTGAGGGGGGAAGCATAATGTTTTTATGTGTTCCTGGTACAGAAGAGCATGCTGTAGTCTAATTCCAGTTGCTGTTTCAGTCTTGATAATTTGTTGCATTTGAAACATAGGCTTTCGTTGAGTTCATCTACAGCAATACTGTATGTAACAGGTTATACTGAATTAAGTCAGAGAGCCCTTCTTTGGTGGTATCCTGTCTTAAACATTGGTTAGAGTAGTCATCTGTAAAAAAACAAGGCAAACTTACAGTGATATTTCATCCAGTGTAACTTTCCAGCCTCCTGCATCTTGATGAGTTGGGTTAGAAGTTGTATCATTCAGTGATCCTCAATGGGTTTATTTTCCTATATGAATTTGTTCAGATATTGACCTGCCAATGTTCCTGTATACCACCTTGCTTCCAGCTGTATTAGTTTATCAAGTATTGCCTATGTATTCACTGAGCTATTATGCAAAGATTTTTCACACTTTCCATTTGAAACTTAATGAGCAAAGTGTTAAAGGCATGTCAGACTGTTGGGATAAGATGCTCAGAAATATAAATGCATCCTATTTGTATCACCTTCAAATTTAAAAGTATGTTGTCAGTGTATAGCTAAAGAGTGAAACTAGTATGTATTTGAAATAGTAGGATTTTTTTTTTATAATTCTGTGTGCATGCTTAATGATTCAATAATCTTTTCTTTTTAATTTGTATTTCTACAAATGCATATACTGTGAGCTTCAGCAAACTAGTGCTGGAGTAGTTTTCTCTGGAAAATGTACTGCTGGCCTAGGTGCCAATCATAAATACTTAAGGTAGGTTAGTTTTTGAAAAATAAAATTTGTGTCTGAGGAGAAGCATGAATGAGAATACATTTGAGCTTGTGCTCTTCTTTTATAGACAAGCGGAAGAGCACAGCCACGGACGGCAGAGGGAGTGCGCTTCATCGGTCTGTACATGCTGTGGACCTTCCTGCAGAGACCACAGCGCCCAAGCAGGGACAGAACTTATGGTAATACATGCTTTATATCTGCAAAGTAATTAAAATATAAAGGTCAAGGAAACTAAACAGAGGTGTCATTTAATAGCTCCTATATACCTAGTGTTCTTTCAGTACTTAACAGTTGAATTAGTTTATCGGATTGTCAGGCCTCTGTTGCTAGTAGCAAATGGCTAATAGAGCACCTGATCCAAGAGGCAGTAGAACCGTTCTGATCAATCAGACTGAGAGCCAGTGTAGATTTACCTGGTAAAACACCACTTTGATGTACTGATTTTATATATGTTATAATCAGAAGAATTGTTAATTGAAAAGATTTGCTGTGGTCTTTTGAAAAAGCTGGAGGAGCAGTGACCTTATCCAACTGTCCAGGTTTTCTTTCATGGCTTGTCTCAGCAGACCTGAATTGTAGTACATGGGGTCCTTGAGCATGAGAAATTAGTTTTCATTGATCTCTTTGGAGCCAGAAGTATACCCTGCATGTTCTTGCACTATGTGAGACGTGGAGTTATCCCTCAGCTCCTTTTTAGTATTAGCTTTCTTGATGGATTTCATAGCATGCTGGTGGAATCCATTTGTTCTCCGATAGCATCATATCACGGAATTTCTTTTTTGTTGTTGTTGCTACTGATGATTATTTTGCCTTAGCAAAATTATTATTACATGTGAACAATCTGTTATCCCTTTAATAATTCTCAGTGCCAAGCAATAGCTACCAACATGTCTTCTAAGTGAATCAAATCTAAACAGTTTGCCTTTGAGCATGTTTGATTGTGACTTACTCCAGTGATTGGCTCTAGTAAGGTCTTTAAAGAAAATCTGTCAGCCATTTGCCTTGTGTGGTAAGGAGTGATTAGCAGTGCTCCCATGAGAGAAGGGAAATTGGCTACATCTCTACCTACTTAAACAACCTGTGAAAGATTGTGAAGGTGTTTTCAGATAAGCCTGAGAAGTAATTCTCACAAAGTACTTGTTCCTTGAGCTCCTCTGTTACCAGTGGCTTTTCTCTGGAGTTTTCCATTGTTGACTCACAAAGTGGGATTACTTCATCTTCGCTAAATATTACTAGTTGTGAGTTTAGCTCCAAAGCGTAGTTCCACTGAAGTCAGTGATACTTCACTATACTTTACGCATTCGTGGTCTCCCATCAGGAACTATGAAAGAGACTGAAAATAGTGGACGTCTTGGTCAGTGCTGGTTTAGATGAATCACTGATTCTGATTCCTGATACGGCTGTATCCTTTCTCTTCCATTGACAGTGAGTTGTAGGAGATAGCAGTTGCCTCTGCATGCCTTTACTGTCTAACATTGGCATAGGAAATCTCCACCCCTTTCTCAGTCTAGTCCTTGGCACGTTTCATCACATTGCCAAAGTTCAAGAAACTGAGCATTCCTAGGGCACGGGTGCTAAACAGAAGATCATAGATTGTATGATCCAGAAAGTTCTTTCAGCTCCTTCTACCTGCGTCTTCTAATACTTCTTCATTTAGCAGAGTTGGCACGGTGTCTTCCAGTAGAAGGACAAACTATAAGTGGAAAACCATAGTTTACACTATTAATGCATTTGCTATGAATTGAAGACAACATACAGCCAAATCAGATGAGCTAAGTAACACAGAATCACTATAATCTGTAACCAGGCTGTGTTTGAAAAAGCACAGCACTTGAAGTTACACTGCTGAATTGCTTAATCAGGTTGGCAACTCTCACTGACATGCTGAGAAAGATTGGAGTGATTTAGGTAGGAGTGTCTTATGGAGTAACCAGTCATACAAACCAGGAGAAACAGCTTTTTTTGAACCAGCTCATGTATAGTCTCAGGACTGAATTATATTGTGTTGTTGAAGAGAGGCTTTGTAAGAATTGACCATAGAATGCTTAGATCTAGTATTCTTATATTTTAAAGAGAACAAAAATTAAGAATTTTAATAATAATTATGAAGCTTAAACTGGCAGCTAAAAGCCTAAAATGCTTTCAAAAAGATGATCTTAAAGTTTCCATACTAGGTCCTGACTTACCTTTGGGGTGAAAAAAGGTTTGAGAAAATTTTGGAGGGGGGGGGGGACAATAGCAACACTAAGAAAACATTCTCACTATGATTCATGTAAGGGTTATAGAAATACCCTGTGTATGTTCAACAGGGAGATAGAGAGTAGTGCTAGAGGAGAATGGAGAGGTCTCCTTAAGAAAGCATTTTCTTTTGATGCAGAAACAACAGATCAGAAATCTAAACTAGCAAATGACAGTGGTTTGGTTTTGGTTGGTTGGTTTTGGTTTTCTTTTGAAATAGGGGGGAAATTACTTCAGATCAACTGACGTGCTTCCCCCCCAAAAAGGTAACAGCCTGAGATAGCTTGTTTCAGAGGATAGCCCACAACTAGAACTTCCCTCAGAGGAAATCCATATTCCTATTATAGTATTTTGCTCTCTGATGATTGCCATCAATCTTGCCTGTCTCAAGGACTCCCATGAGCATAGGTGGTTAGGGAATTGTCTCCTCCTTGGCTGCTTTTTGTCCTTGTACACTGTGAGAAGCCCTCAAACAGTACTGAAGTCCTTGGATATCTACATGCCCAGTTGTTTGGGTGCAAGGGCTGGTTCATCTTAAACTCATAATGTTAGCATGTGGTACATAGGAAGTTTCATTTCTTTGTGTTCTTCTTTAATTCCTGTCACCTGTCTCTTTTTTGTAGTAGAATGTCTAAAAAGGGGTTAAGTGTAGCCTCATGTAGAATAAATACCTTTAGGTTTACCCTGCTATGCTTAGATTGAGTCTTTGGAATGAAAACCGAATTAACTTCATGAATGCTTATAATTCAGTCCTGCCCCTTTTCTCATTGAGGTTGGGAGCTTGTAGGATATTGATAAAAGGAGCAATAGAATCCATATTTCCACCAAGAGCTACAGAAACTCTCCTGGAAGTGGTTTCTGCTTTCAGTACTTTGCCCCCAAAAGAAGAGTCCTCACTGTTCTATCCCAGAAGTGAGTCATTGGTCTCATTCAGAATCATAAATGTGTGGTTATTTGTCTAGCTTCGGCCTTATCCAGATGGAAGAACAGGTACCATATCATACACCACTTTCACTGATGTTAATGCTTATTAAAAAAAAGAAAAATCTTATAAAGCCTCTGGACATGTGGTCCTTGAAATGTACACGTCTGTCTTTCCTGCAAGAAACCTGAGTTAATCGAAACCTTTGCAGTATGTTACTGTGCAGGAGACTTCTCACTCGTCCTGGTCAGAAAGGAGATGAATTTTAAAAATAGTGGCATCTCTGCAGAGTAACTCCCGTTGTTCTTCATCTATTAGGAATACACCATGATATGGCGGGTCCCCTCAGCAGACAATTTGAGTTAACCATGAGTGGGTGCTGACAGACTCCATTCTCACGACTATATTCTACAGATGGAGTTTCCCTGTTTCTACCAACCCTCCAGAGCAGGTACTGATCCTGGGCTCCTCTAGATGTTGTCCTCTTGATTTCTTCATTCCCTAGTCTGCAGTCCAGGTTTTATACCTTTCTTTCTGTCTCTTGCAGCCTGTAGCCTGAGAACATGTGGGAATATTCAACCTGAATTAATACTGATAGCTCCTTTTGACTTTATACTTGCCTTGTGTCCATTCTGTTATGATTGCTGACCAGTCTGGTGGCTTGCTCTGCCAGATACACAAGAAAAGAATCACGGCTGTTATTTAGGGATGCAGGAAGCTATTACCCGAGACAGGCTTCCCCCTTTCAGGTCACTTTGAAGGCCTTCATCTAGTCTTAACTCTCCCACAGATGTCTTTCCCGTTATTCTGGATTGTGTTACTATGCATAAGCTCTGTTAAGCCACGTTAATGGCACCAATTACTTTCCCTCTCACCAAGACTCTCAGTCTCACAGCCCTGTTGCCTCCCCCAGTTAAAATGCTAGCCTTATTTTATCATGTCCATGCTCCCAGCTTCATGCTGGTCGAGCCCTAGCTGGAGGTGCAGGTGTTTCCTTGAGGGGTTAGGGAATGTATGGCGTTGGTTTGAGAACCAGGAGCTGGGGCTGCACAAAGCTGCAAGGTGCCACCAAACAAACGCAGGTACCTCTTTAATGTGTTTATATGATGTACATTTGAGTTCAAGCTGATGTAGAAGAGTACCTGCTCCTAGAAGTCCAGTTCTTGCTCACAGGGAGGACTGGGAAAGCTCCAGTGCATGTGGCAGATGCTCTCCTTTTCCTGTCCCATTTCCTTTTCAGCAGAAATAAAGTTGTGCTAGGATTTAGCCCTTCCTACCTTTCTTAGATGGATGTTACCTGCTTTCTCTCTCTAGCCAGCAGCCTGTGTTGTCTTTCTCCAAACTGCGTTACTGGAGAATCTAAGTGCCGTATGTTAACCGTTTCCAGTGCCCTTCCATTTTCATTCGAGAAGAAAACTGTGCAGGGAATTCTCCTAGATCTGTACCCTTGAAGGAAAGCTGAGGAAGCTTGGGCAGTAGTGTCTTTTCAGGTATTTTTCAACTGGATCCCATGGTGTATCACTTGCAGCAATCAATACTTTTTCATCATGACCTAGGCAACCTCAACATGATGAGAAATAGTACTCTGCCAGGTATCTGCAGGACAACTGTTTTGAAGCTTGGTTTATGCCATTCCCATACTGTGACAGGTTCTTCATACTGGAATATGGTTTAGGATTAATCCTGAGATTTTCCCCAAGGTTTTGGAAGCAATTTGATATCAAATATTCTAGAGAAATTTCTCTATTTAATGAAGTCCAGTAGAGTTAGAAACACTAGGTTTTGCAGTGGTCTCTCGGTAGACCTTACAGTGAATGTGGGAATGCTAATTAGTCACCATGAATGGTATCTGTTAGCAAAAGACAGGAGTTACATTGTTTGACTTAGGGTTAAACAATGTTAAAAGAATGTTACAAAGTATGTTAAGGGTTTGTGTGAATGTCTGTTGGATCCCATGTCCAGCCCAAGAGCTGATGCTTTTGAAGTGCATGTGTTAGGCTTCAGTGAGTGAAATATCTTTGATATTTGGAGCTGCTCTGTCCTGTTTCTTCTAGGAAGGGTGTGCAAAAGGTAGTGGTGGCCAGAAGATTTGATCTCTGTGCACAGTTAGGATGCCTTGCAGGGTTGGAGTGTACTGAAGCAGCTGACTGGCAAGGAACCATTTTTCTTCCATTTTTAATCAATCAATCCTGTATTTTATTACAGTGATTAATCTACTGAAGAAATGCAGTTTGTCAGGCTATTACCCTAATACGAGCATGCTAGAACTCTAAAATACTTTTGTGTGATACAATATTTAGCAAGTATTTCTGCCAGAAAAAGAAACTACTGCAGATACTGTTATTCTACAAAAGCCAGGACAGCATCCTTCTCTGTTGCTTGGTTCATCTGAGCTTGTGCCCAAGAAAAAAATTAGAACTGGAGTCTTCTCTGTCTCTGGTAAGGATGACACAGTGGTCCTTTGCAGTTGTTTCCATTTAAGGTTGGCTTTGCTGTTCCTTCAGATCCCTTTTTTAAGGACTGATCTTCTATTAGATGCATAATTAACCGTATTTTCTGTAAATGAGCTTTGAAACTGAGATTGTATACTAATTCTCCCACCTCTGTCCAGCACACATGCATGTCAGAGGTAAGAAGGCTCCATGACATCGCAGAAAAGTGTGGAAGGGAAAAAAAGAAAAAAGACACAGTTTCAGGTTGTCTCAAAGCTACTTAAAATCTACCAGCCAGCATTAAAACTAGTGTTTTGGTTGTACTCTGGAATTGCTGAAAATGCCTTGTGTAGAGAACTGCATAAGTGTAGCCCTATTAGATTCAGCTAACTGCAGATTAACATTGCTTTCCTGAAGGACTTTCTGAGCAAAAAGGTTTAAAGCTAATGAATATAGTTTTCACGTACTATGTTTAAGCTTTCAAGTTTATGCAGGTTTCTTAGGAAGGAGATCTGCGCTTGCAGAGGGCATAGCCTTCACAGTCTCAAATCTGTGACATCAGCAGTCATGGTATAAGCTGACATACCCTTTTTTAATCTTGGGACTTCTAAGATTAATGACTTAAGTTGAAGGCTCTGCAGAAAGAATGATTAAATTGCCATACTATGCAGTACATAGCATGTTAATCTTTTCTAGTGCATCAAGAATGACATTCAGATGACTTAAACTGACTGCAATTTAGTGAATCTGATCCCTGGGGTAGATGACTAAATTCAGATGCCAGTGTTGGAATAAACTTAATGCAGGGAAAAAGCCTCTACAAATCACTTTTGTGTTTTTGTTATTGTTTTTGTTACTCTGGAATTAGCTACATTTGGGAACCTTGAAATGAGGCCTCTCTTAGTCAGAATGCTTGTGCCACCATTACTGGAAGTTTTTCACCTTGCTCCATGGGGTTTGCTATAGGTTAATTGTCATTCCTGTCTACTGATATTTGTGAACTGTTTAAAAGAAGGAATTGTTGCCACAGAGATAGAATATGCACCAAAATCAGGTAATGTATCTTTCAGGTTTCTATGTGACAATCAGAAGGATTTGGATGAGCTGCTAGATTGCCTACACCCACAAGGAGTAAGAGAGAGTCAGCTAAAGGAGCGTTTGGAGAAAAGGTGAGCCTATTGTTTCTTTTCTGTGTCTTTTCTCAATGTCAAACACATCATTACCGTACCAAGTTTTCGGTTCCTGGGGCAGCATTCAGCACTTTCTTTTGATTGTGCATCAGCTGAAGAGGGGAGGATACTGATAAATTGTTCCTTCTTAGATGTTACTGCAACTATTACTTGATAAGCAAAGCTTAAAATTGTAAAGAGGTTTGGTCACTCTTTAAGTTGCTCCCGGCAACTGGAAGCAAAGGCAGTGCTGTTTTACCCACAGAAGCAGAACTGCCATGTGCTTTAAAGCATCTTTCAAAGAACGTTCTGCACTGGTGGAGCATGTAGATCACTGAATGCCCCAGTACCCTCACAAAACACTGGTCTGCATGTATTCAGAGGTTTTTCTTGATTTTCCAGGTATCAGGACATCACACATTCTATCCATTTGGCTCGGAAACAGAACCTGGGCCTCAAATCCTGTGATGGCAACCAGGAACTATTGAACTACCTCCGAAGTGATCTAATTGAGGTTGCAACTCGTCTGCAGAAAGGAGGGCTGGGATATGTTGATGTGACACCAGAATTTGAAGCAAGAGTGAGTGAACAAAGTAGTACTAGGAAAGACAAACATGAATTCATACTATCTCTGGAAGGTTTTGACTCTTTGGTTCCCCTTTAAAAAGAGGATCAGGAAAATCAAATTTCTTGTGTATACTCTTCCTTAACTGGTGCTTCAAGCTCACATAGCTGCTGGCTTGAGGTCCTTTTGGTGTAGGTGAATTATAACTTTGAAAATAGTCATCCTGTTTCTGTTGTGGGAGACTTCTTTATGGAGCTTTAGCAGAGCTCTTTGGAGCTGCTTTTTAGCTTCTGCATCAGAGCCAGAATGTTTTGTTGAGACAACAATTTTCTGTTTTGGCAATTTTCATAAATTCAGAGCACTTTAGGTTTGGGATAATGTTTGTGCTCCACTTCCAGAAGTTAAAGGACATTCTGTTGGTGGGTATGTCAGCACAAGGAAGTTACTATGCATTGAAGTAAAGGATGGCTGTGTACTGGCTAGGTTGGCCTTAGTCACATGAGCATTTCTGGTGTGTTGTGTGTCTTTAGGACATGATAAACCTATCATGGGTATAGGTAGAATACACAGTCTTACGACTACTGTATGCTCCTGTACCAAAAGATGACAGTGTCTGTTTTAGAATAGTTAATAATCTGTTAAATTACATTCTGAGTCACTGTAGAAACTTCTTTTTCTATATGGGACCTTCAGTCTTAAGTGAATGATTGGAAAAGTGAAATGCCTAAGGGAATGGAAGAATTGCTTCCTCTCCACACACCCCTAAGCATCATGCTTTTTTCTGAACTGACATAAGCATTCATGTTCTGTAAGTGAATGTGTGTATGCTGTGTGTGAACTC
Source organism: Nettapus auritus (assembly GCA_011076525.1). Taxonomy (NCBI): domain Eukaryota; kingdom Metazoa; phylum Chordata; class Aves; order Anseriformes; family Anatidae; genus Nettapus; species Nettapus auritus. The sequence goes on from CM021783.1 coordinate 330,859, forward strand.
TAGCAGAAGCAGCGGTAATATGCTGATTCTGTAACCAAGTGTGGGATTAGCAATGCTGCATTAGGTATCCCACATCTCCATTTGCAGGACAAAACCACCTAAAAAAGCACAGAGAGCGATGTCTAACTGTTAAGCGATTGTATGCTCTTTCTATCAGGTATACTCACTAGAGAGCTTGAAGGATTTTGGAGAGTGTGTGATTGCACTCCAAGCTGGTGTTATTAAGAAGTTTCTGCAAGGCTTCATGGCCCCCAAGCAGAAGAGAAGGAAACATCAAGGAGAGGACTATATTGCCAGGGCTGAGGAAATTGATGAAGACAAGAAAATGGCAGAAGAAGCTAAGGTATTGTTCATTTCAGGGCTCTGTTTCTGTCTTGTAGTGCTCCTGGTTAAAGAAGAGTTGTATTACATTTCATCTGGTACTAAATCCCGTGCAGCTTCTCCCCATTGCAAGTTTAGAGTGCAGTGGGTTTGTTTATGGGGCCAGATGTTCCCTGGTTATTTTGAGAAGTATTACCAAAGTAAAAATTGTACTGTGTAATTGCAGTTAACGTTCTCTCTATGAACAGGAAATCGGTCAAGTATTTGACTTTTGGGGGGGAGTTACTCACAAAAACTGGATACTTGAATGAAAGCGTATTACAAAGCGTTTTTTAGACAACAGGAGTTGTGTCCATCAGAGAGGACTGATGGTGGCTTAACGCCTTTCTTCCATAAAAGGGAGGAGAGACATGCTGAGGTTTCGGTGACTGCGAGGGAGTTAAGTTCGGGTACATATCAGTGTTACGCAAGAAGATGCACAAGTCTTGTTATGTATAGAGACACCCACAGAAGATGCCAAACTGGGGGCTACATGCAACTTGTGTGGACATCTGGGTGAAAGAGCTTTATGTTGCCTGCATGAGAGAAGTGGTATTGTGGGGGTACAGGAATAGCCTCCCAAATCAAAGCTGAGAAGGCGTGGAGGGGAATTGCAGAGGCTTTGGTAGGGCCCTTCAGGCAGTTGAGCTGTACCAGTATTTCATCCTGTGAGGGATACTAGTGCTGGGGATACTTAGACTTAAGCAGAAATAGGCAAGACCAGAACTGGAACAAGAGGTTAAAAACAACAGCAGGTTGCTGTAATAGATGCTTCACTAGTGTTGGTTGTTTTTTAATTTCTGTTTTTAAAGTTCTTCTCAGCACATGCTGAATCCTTGTTTGGACATTAAGTCTTTGTTATGCTGTGGCATTGCCATGTTAGCATGACGTTTGAATAGGCACTAGAAATTTTCACATTCTTCAGCTGTACTGTAGTATTCAAATTTTATTAACTTTGTTGAATTTTCAGGTCCTAAATATAATGAGAATGGGAGGCTACCCTATCCTGAAAGCCCTCAGCAGGATACAGAGCTATAAAAATCAGTAATCTCTGGGACAGAAAGGATCTGGATCATGACATTTCCTTTATCTACAGCAACACCATATTGGCTTTACTCTCAGGTGTCTTACAGCTGTAACTGTAAGGGTTATGTGTGTAGGGTATACTTCAAGGGTAACATCAGATTTACTACAATATCTAAATGGATAGTAATTCAGCCATGTGAGTTCTGTATTTGAGCCCTTGTCACTTCCGTTCTAATAATAAAGCTATGTTAGACTTCAAACCTGAGTTCTTATTTGTCAGAAAATTGGTCCATTTTAATAATGAGTGTCCGATTAGTTTCTCCATTCTGCCTTAGCAATTTGCTCTCTTGCTTGATGATGTGGTTGCAGAGCATCACTCTTTTTGTAGCAAGGACAAGTTTAGGGATTTGCTTCACTTTAGTGATTTCATAATTTTCAGCTACAGTAGCCTGGTTAGGCAAAATGCACTGTATGACTGAAACATACTGATTAGTCATTTCTTAATCTGAAAACCAGCTAGAACAGCAGGATTTCTGAATATTGCAGGACTTAAATTCAAAATAACTTACTACTTTTTCTAGTATTACCCAATGTGTCTAATGTGGCTGCATACTTTGTTACACAACTCAGCCTTATAGCAGCATGGCAGAGAGTTCAGTATTGCCTGCCCAAGTGTGTGGTATTGCAGATCCGCCTCTGGAGCACTGGCTTTTGTGTTGTGCTGATGTCTCTGGAACATTTATGTAGTGCAGTGACTTCTTTAACTGGCTCAGAGTTTCCTAGACAATTGTGGTTGCACAGGGAATGTTCAACTTGTTTGTTTGTTTGTTTCCTTACCTCAGATTATATGGAATAAGCTTTCTTTTTACCATTGCAGAAAACCGTTATACATGACCTTAAAAGAGCAGCCCAGATCTTAGATGGAGTTATCTGTTGAAGAAGCCTGACTGGTAGGCTTTTAAAAACAAATCTCCTGTACAGGACAATAAAGGACAATAATTCTGAAGTCTTTTAGAGTTAGAATTGCACCGAGAGTACACAGCGGGTAAAATATAGTATGGCTGTACTGGAAAAACCTTAGTGTGCTTGCTGACTACACCAGAGAAATCGCAGTCTTGTGGCATCGTTCTGTCTCATTTTCCCTGTGAGAAGCAAGTTACGGCTTAACAGGTACCCGTTTGCTGACATAATTGTCTATACTAAGGGTTCCTGCTGGCTTGGCTACGTAGCTAGAGAGCAGCACTGCTGAGTGGCGAAAGATTGCAATGTAGACCTGGCTTATGGCAGTTTCTGAAAATCCATCTTTTGCCTCCGAGTTTGTGCAAATGTTCCCACTTCAGGAGGTGGTAGCACTCTGCACTGCCCTAGAACAGGACAGGGAATTAGCAAAGGGAACTGTTGTCGTGTGTCATGAGTATAACTGCCTGAGCATAATGAGAACGTGGGTAGGTTATTCACCCCTGCCGCTTGCTAGTTGGGAGTATTCACAAAGGAGCGGGCTGGGGAGCACTTTTCACCTGTATCACTGGAGTGCACCAGGCCCTGAGGGCAAACAAGATCTCAGAGCAGCTTCACAGCAAGCATTTGTGGTTTCAGCTGTTCAGAGGGATTTCTCTCTTACTGTCTTAGGATACCAGATGAGAGGCTTCCTAGCTGGAGGTTTGTCCATCTGTACCAAAGTAGACATTTTCTGTCTCAAGTTGAAATGTGACTGAGGCTGCCTCTGGTAGTTTTGTGTTGTTGTTTGTTTTGTTATGCTTTTGTTTTCTGTGCTAGAACACTCCCTTCCAGCTGGGAGGTTATTTAAGTAACTTGTTTCAGTCTCCTGTTTTGCCTACTTGGCGGTTTGAACTCCCTTGATAATGGTACTGCTAAAATGCCTGAGTCTCATGATGCTTGGGAAGCAAGGCTGAAAATCTGTTAAATTCCATAGGCTTGGGGAGAAAAATCTAAGCAAAACGTGCCAACAGCTTTTGCAGATTTATCTTGGCCCAGCAGTTACCCAGTATGTTAAGAGCAAAACCCATGGAACAGTTACTTGGAAAATCAATTACACAGTATGTGAAGCACCTCAACAATGTTCTGCAAAGAAATAGCACAGCACTGTGTAATCTGTCACAGCAGGCTATGGAGGTTTCCATTTGTCTTGAATGTCTTGGGCTCCAGGTTCTACACTAGCAATGGCAGCAAGGATGTTGGCTTATTAGAACAGTTTGTTTTTCCAAACATCTAATATACACTGTGCTTCCTCAAATTCAGTGGGAGGAGAATGTGCAACTCTGCAGAATTCCTGGGTTTTGTTTGGCTCCCAAATTGCTGTCAGCTGCAGAGTTTAGTTTTTCCCATCTGACACTTCAGTGTTTGTTTTTTCATTCTCCGGTGTTAGAACACTAACTTGAGTCCTATTATGTCCCTGTCATGTCTAGGCCATCACCTCATTGTTAAAAAGTAGAGGATTAATATTTGAGTTGAACATGCAGTGGCTCTGGATTACTTCCCTGTTCTGGTGCATTTCCGATCCACCGTAATGTTTTTTTCTGAACCTTCAGAGCTGAGTTTGAGGTTTCATATGAAGCTTGCTATGTGCAGACTAGGTGTAAATCTCAGATTTAATGCTCTCATCCTCGCCTGCAGCTAGTTAAGGGATTTCACTTGTGCTGAGGTCATCTTGTCTCAGGAAAGGTGCTGTTTTCATATTTGGGGCCGTCAAATCTGGTAGTAGTTGCTATCACAGTCCACGTTCCCAGCTGAGCAGCTCAGAGGACCAAGTGGTGTATCTTGCTGATGGGCTCGAGCCTCTCTGCAGTACCCACTGGAGGGCAGTACAGACTGCTCCAATCCACCACGTTCAAGTGGTGCTGCCAGCCGTCTACTGACTTTCATCCCACATTTTACAGTGCTAGATTTCTGCTTTTTAATTTCTTAGCTTGCTGATTATTTGGGTTAGACTTTCAGAATAAGAATTTGGTGCAGTTCACGTAGGCTGTTTCATCTTGTCCGTAAAATGCAGAAGGGCTGTACTACTATGAACAAATTGTCTAATCCAGTAAGGCTGATTATGGATGAACCACAAATAGGACTGCAGAGGCTATAGAGAGGGAAAGAAATATAAAGCTGAGTTTGGGTTATTTAGAGCCCCAGATAAAGGATATTAAAAACATCTTCAGACTGTAGTGAGGTGTGTCTGTGTGCTTCGTTGTAAGTTGTTAGGTCTGTCTGCAGGTTGCTTCAGCCATGGAGAAGTGGAAGACAGCAATCCGTGAGGCCCAGACCTTCTCCCGTATGCATGTGCTGCTCGGGATGCTGGATGCCTGTATCAAGTGGGATATGTCGGCAGAGAATGCCAGATGCAAAGTGTGTCGCAAAAAAGGTATGCATTCCTGCCCCCCGCCTGCGTAACAGTCGGACGCTGACACCTCTCCATGCCCTGCTTAGGCAACATGCCCATGTTGTTGTCACTTGCTTTGGCTGTATTCTGAGTTTTAAAAATCAGGATTTACACAGAAGTATTGATCTCACAGAAGCATTTGACCCTAACTCTAATAAACCATTCTTACGAAACCAGTAAAAAGTCTTGCAGAACATTGCAGAGCTGCTATTCCCTCAATATTTACGGTACTTGGACACAAGTCATCTACAAATACTTCTGGGAACTTTTGTGCCACTGTACATTTCCCTGTTTAATTTTTGAGTTGGAATGGTCTATGGGTCTCTGAGCCTTGTCAGTTATTCCTATCTCTTATAGAAGGAACAAGCAAGAAGAGGTTAGGAAGATTAATGCACTTTGTAACTCAATAGGAGAGAGAAGTGGAATGCTAGTTTGAGGCTAGAGTGGAAGTAGAACTACTTGCTGAGCTAGAAGAAGCAAAATGTCTCTTGTGTGAGAGCAGAGAAATGAATCTATCTGCCTTTGGCTGCAGCTCTGGTAAGGCTGGGGAAGTACCTGAACAGGTGACAAGAGACCATCTTCTCTGTGTGCCTGACATGATGAAGGGCTTTGGAGTCCTGCAGGTGGAGGGGAAAGCTAGGGAGGGTGTCACCAGTAGTGGAGTACTAGTAATTGTTCTGCCATAGCCTCCCATTGGATGGAAGCTTGGAGAAAATAGCTTGGTAGCACGTTCTGCCTCATCGTGTGCTTTTTGTATCAGTCTGTATTTGCTGAAACACTAGCAGCAGACAGACCCCTGGGGGGATGCTAGGCCACATCTGTTTACCAAAAAGCTATGCTGTCCATCGCTGAAGAAATGAGAGATGAATTGGTGCAATGTCCTTCTTCACTATGAAGCCTCTTCCAAACCAACGCGTAAACTGTCCTGTCTGCTGCTGAGAAGGGGAGTCTAGGCAGATGTAAGGGGGGCTTACCTGAGACTAACAGACTAGAGTTTCACAGAGCTTGAAAACCAGGTTGTTGGAGACATGCTGTCAAGCTCTCTGCATTATTATTATTTTTATTTTTTTCTCAGTAAATGAAATAACTGGCTCAGGACTACGTTCCTGTTTCCCTGCATCGCTGAGAAGCACAGAGAAGCTAGTTCTGCTGCATACACTCTTTTTCCCCCTGTGGGCTTGCTGCCTTAAGTAGAAAGAAGATGCTGTGCAAGTTGAGCAGGTTGAGGCTAGAATAAGAATGGTGACGTTCCTAGCTTCTTGCTGGGCTCTTGGGCATCTCTGCAGCATAATTCTTTCCCTATGTTTGGTTTGGGATTTAGTCTGGGTGGAGCATATTTGGCAGGTTTCTGCCTTTGCCCTGCAAAAATTTCATTTTTGTTGAGGGACTTCACACTGTTGTATTTAATTCAAATGCTGCTTGTTTCCACTGCAGTATAGAAACTGAGATGAAGGGTCCCTGCCATCAGAGGGCATTTTGTGTCTTTCTCTTGCTTTCTGATTTCTAGCCCTGTGGCAGTTTCTGCATCACAGGTTGAGCAAGGCTGTGACACTCAGTTACAAGTAAGTTGCACTCTCCTAGGTGAGGATGACAAGCTGATCCTGTGTGATGAGTGTAACAAAGCCTTCCACCTGTTCTGTCTGAGACCGGCACTCTATGAGATACCAGATGGTGAATGGCAGTGCCCAGCTTGTCAGCCTTCCACTGCCAGGCGTGGTTCACGGGGCAGGTAAGTGGCGCTCCTTCCCTTTGTGCTATCATTGATGCAGAGTTCTAGCCATGCTTTCACAAAATAACACAAAAAGCTTTTAACAGCTACTTTAAAAGGATTGAAATAGTCAAGTTAATTCAATAGCGCTGGAACAATACAAGAGCAATTTTTTCAGGCTGTAACTTTAGCACGCCTGTGTTGTACTGACCCATGACAACTTCAGTCATTTTAATAATTAACTTCAGTGTGGCAGTGGAAGCATGCACAAAACACGAACCAAAATTCTACGCAATAAATACTGTTGCTTTGTCTGACTGAGCAACTTGTTGGGTTGCTTTTACGTGGAAGTGTAGTTGGTAGTGCTCTGTAGTCCCCTGAGCTAAGTTACTCTTGTGGCCTTGTCTAATTAAAGCAGACAGTATTCCAGGCTGCAGCTCAACCCTACTGGGTGACTAAAAATCAGACTATGAAACCTTCTCAGTTGGCTGGACCTGACGAACACTGGCACCTTAAGGCAAGAGCCCTTATTGACTTCAGAGAGAACATGATTTGAGGAGGAATCAAAATTGTTCTATGCAGCAGAATTAAGTAGTTGTCCGCTGACAGCAAGGGGTTGAATTGTTCTGTGAATTTCAGGCTGAAAGTTAACTGTATGCAAAATGTATTTTTTTTGCTTACAAAGTAAGCTAATTGTGACTCTGTGCTGCATCTATTTGCTTGTCAGCAAGATGAGGCTATCAAATGACACCTGATGCATAAGCAGTCAACTGATTCTCCCTTACAAAGTGGCAGCACAATAAGAGGGAGTACTAGCTTGTAGTGTGCAGGTGGTGCACCACTTTGAAAGTATTACTTAGCTCCCTGGGCACCATTTAAGAGTTCATCAGACTAGTACAAAAATTACAGGGCCTTAATGCAGCTGTTTTAGCCTGAGATCATAGTTACTTTGATGTGGTGGAGTCACCTTCAAGCTGCTTGGCTCCTGGATGACAGCCATCAGGTGGAGCAACACCTGTCTTGTTACCTGCTTTCTGCTGTTCCTAGCCGAGGCAGGAAAAAAATGCTGGCCTGCAAAGACTTTTGCCCTGCTTTTGCTCCTGTGGGAGCTAATTCTTATTCCATTTACTGCTCAAGATCCTCTTTCTCTGGAATACTGAGACTCTCACAGTAGCTTTGCCTTTGTCCCCTTCTGCCTATGCATGCTACTTTCTGTTATGGTTTAAATGCTTTAACAAACACTTGCAGAAAATTGGAACTCCTGGACAGAGTCTTTGTGGCTTTTGACATCGGCACGTGAGAAGCCTGAACTGATGATCTGCTCAGTAATAAGCTTAGCTATGAATAGCACTAATCAAGGTCTGTTTCCTATAGTGCACATGCAAGTAGCGTGACAATGGAAGGTGATGATGGGGAAATATTCCAGCAGGAACAAAAAAAAATCTGAAATTCCTTAGGCCAGGCCTGCAGGCAAACCTGTGTAAAACAGCAGCACTTCCTCTCAGGGAGAAGTAAGTGCATAGCAGTCAGTATCAAAAATACTTTATCAAATGGTCGAGGTGCCTGGGGTGGAAGGTGGAGGAAGGAACGCACAGATTCATCTGCCGGGAATTTTCAGCCCAGATGTTCAGACTGTAGTCTGGGAAGTGCCCTTTTAGCTGTAGCTACAGCTTGATACTCTAGGAAATACAGTAGATTGCTTCAGTTTGAGTCTGGATTTTTACTTTACACATTGAGTTGGTCTCGCCTTGCTCTAGGAACTACACAGAGGATTCTGCTGAAGATGAAGGTGAAGAAGGTGAGGAAGCTTCTGATGAACAAGATGCTGAGGAAGAAGAAGAAGAGGAAGAAGATTATGAAGTTGCTGGACTTAAACGTAAGGCTTTGACCATGCAGGAAAGTAACAGAAAATGTTAAGACTCTGCCTTCAGTGTCCAAAAATTAATCCAGTTTCAGACTTGTACTTCTCCTCATACAGAACAGGTTCTTGGAAAATTGGGAGATTTCACAAGGAAGGGTGTGGTTGTGTTGTATGTTACCTGGGGAGCTGGAAATAGCTCTCTTCCCTTTGTACAAAGACAGCACCTAAAGAGATTGAAACTGTAGTGAGCTCTTGCTCATTGTCGGTTGCTCCCTTGGGAGCACTGCTAATAATACACTGCCTGGCAGTCAGCAGGGGCTGCAGCAGGGAAGGGTTAAATGGCATTATCTGTTACTGGTACTGACAGTCTGTGCCTAGAGAGCTTTTTGCTAAACTGAACACCGTTAATAGATTCTCCAGAAGTTTTAACCACAGCTCCTTCTCCTTGCTTTTTCCTTTTCCACCAGGTTGTAACCTCTTAAATGCAGGATTTCTAGTGGCAAGGTGCCATTTTCAAGTAGTAAGACCAGTGCTTCATCTATCCATTCCACTGGGAAGGCACAGTATTGAAGGTGTAGTGTGGCCTGAACTGCCAGCACCTGGTAGTTGCATACAGAGGCCACTCAGGATGCATGCTAGCTTGTTCCTGGGCAGCTGAATGGAATAAAATAGCATTTTCTAGGCCTCTCAGTGACTACTTCTCTATTCCAGTGTATAGTGTGATCACTTACCACTGATAAGTGCGTGTATCCACTTTGTTTTTAAGGGAGTTTGACTCTGACTCATTTGGGCAACTTGGTACACTGAAAAGCTCAGTATTGGCATGGTGTGCTGCCAGCATTTGTTTTCAGTCAAAATGTCATTGACTAACATAAAATTAGCTTCAGACTGTCTTAACCAGGGCAGTTGGTGAAATTCAGAGACTGGGACCCAAAGGCTTATCCCACGTTCTTTCAAGGGTTTCCATCTGTGTCTATCAGTCTTGATTGCCCTGCTTCATTCTAGTTTCAGGGATGTTCACTGATACCCTAGCTATGTACGCTGCTTGTTGTTCTGTGGTGTATCTGTGTCCACACTTGGAGCGTTTTCAGTCCATGTTGCATGGCCAAGTCAGGAGCAAAGCCAAGGTTTCCAAACAATAGCGGAAGAGTTACAGTCTCTAAAAATAAAGCACTAAATGCAACTCCTGGTTTTAAAGAGCATTGACATGGAAAGGTCACTGTGGAAAACTCTTGTTTTAATAGAGAAGTCCCATTAATCCATGTGGCGTTTATCCTGAGGGATATAACTTAGAATGTTGGATTGTCAGACATCTAACACGTGCCTCCTGCTTGACACACAAGCAGGAGTGACAGCAGACAGACGTCCCACTGCCCTGACGCACACTTATCCTGCGGGGGGAGCCTGGCAAGATGATTTATAGGACAGGGCTGGATTAGAGGCTGCAGATAAAGTGCTACAGCATGCTGCATGCAGCTTGCTCGAGCACTTGTGACCAGGTGGAAAGAGCTTGGCTGGGGACAAAAACCAGCATATTCTCCTGATACACGGGGGTCATGAGAGAAACTTAAGACAAGGGAGTTGAACAGCACACTTACAGTTCCATCATTGTAAGGCTCTGACAGGGAGACTTAACAAATGAGCAGGAACATTACTGTGGGACATAATGCAGCAGCCCTGGTCTTGGGGAATAAAATCCCATTGTTTCCCACTTGCAGCACATGGAGCAGCTCCCTGCTGCAGTAACTTGACACTCCATCTGCACACAGTTCACTTTTCGGGGGGGGCTTAGCAACTGGCTTATCCCACTGTGTGGGCCACTCACAAATGTTTGGAATAGAACCCATCCACAAATGGCTGAGGAACAAGGGGGCAGCAGGAAACCAGAGCAGTTGTGCAGGTTTCTGTACCTGGTGCTTTCAAAAAAGATGTTGCAGTTATATTTAAAACAACTATCTACCCTTGCATTACTTCTCCCACCCCCTCAAGTCTTGATGTGTCAGGGTTTCAGCACTTAATTCTGCGGGCAGAGGGTCTTCCTATTACAACACGCAGGAAGCAAGCAAAGCCATACCTGTGGCAGAGTAGCTGGAAGCCCCCACATGTCCTTCAGAAGCAGAGGACTGTGGGCTGGTACGTGTGACCACCCTTAGAAGATTGTTGCCAGACAGCATTGGCCTCTTCTCGGACAGGAAGTGCATACTTCATCTGAAGAGGGGTATTGAGCACAGCTGACATGGGCGTGTGCTGGATGAGGATGGTGATGAGAAGCTGGGTCATTCCCCTCATCCATGGGTTCAGTAGTTCCTATGTGCTGTGAGTGAGACTACCCACGGTGTATGCCTGGGGAAAAGGCTTGTGATCTCTGCTTCCAGGTTAACCCATTCCTCTAAGCCCATGGCTTATGTGTTTCAGTGAGACCCAGAAAGGCAGCCCGGGGCAAGCAGGGCACTGCCATGTACTCCTCGAGGCAGAGAAGGCACCAAAGGAAGAAGCAGTCGCTGCACCCTGCCAGGGGACCCCAACAGCGGGCTGCACCTGTCAACGGCGCAGACATTGATGAGCTGGTAAGAGCCAAATTGCTCCCTGGAGGCTGCTCACATCGTGAGTTATAAACGAAACAGGTGTCACACTTCCTCCCCTCCCCTTCCCAAAGAAATACCCTGAATTGTATTGTGTAACCCGTGCTGGGCTGGAGGCGGGTTAACAAAGGAGGCATATCCTTAAGGGCCCGGTGCAAACAGAGCAGAGATATGCCAGACATCTTTCCCCAGCCGCTTCCACACATTGTCCCTCCTTGATTAGCAGGCAGCCTGCAGCTTGTTAAAGGGTTTTAAATAGTATCCATATGTCTCTACAGAGAGATGGGGGGACTGAAGGGGGTCCTGCATGTTCAGAGAATGCCAGCAATGTAGGACCCTCACTCCGTGGCCTTGCCATTTTCTGGCAGTTGTTGTCCGTATGGTCACTCCCCAGCCTCCAGGACATAATTTGGCTGGCTTAGGTTTCACTTGACATTTAAAGAATAAAACCTCCTGCTCCTGAGCAATCTTGTGCTTGCGTGCTCGTTGGAGTGGAGCTGCCGCATACTGTCCTGTTTGTCCTGAGGAGGGATGCACCACAGGGGATATGTGAGGATACTCTAGCCCTATGGGCCACGTCACTAGCTTCTGCCTTCTGTCTGCTGAGCAGCACTGCTGTGGCTGTATCCCGTCACTCCTCTCGAGTGGTCTTGACTGTAGTCTTTGGGCTCACAGCTTCTTGTGCTGGGTGTGGGTGGGCTGGTTGCGCTGATCTGCAGCATCTTTTTAGCTTGTGTTTGTTACAGATTGGAGGGCAACCAAACCAGCAAGCCCAGCATGGACTGCCACAGCCTGCTTAGAGAGATGTTCAAGTGGGAAAAATCTTACTGAAGCAGCTGGTCAGGAGCTCTGACTAGGGCTCTTTCACTTACTGTTTGTGCTGGAAAGAGACCAAAGCTTTCTCAGGAATGGCTCCCTGTGTTGTGGAGCCTTCTGATGTACCCTAAGCAGAGCAATGCCTCATGAGCTGTGTATGGTCAGAGCTGAGGAGATGTCCCTGTGCTGACGGCTGACCCACAGATTTGTGGGCAAATGGCTGATCTTGTGTTCTGCCTCTGTACTGGACAGCAGCACTTGAGGCATCAGCTGCTCTTTGGTATTTAAAATGGCAGAGTAGGCTCTGGAATTGGGCCTCAGTACAGCAGCACAAGTGCTTTCCCCTTCTGCCTCTCACATGCTGTCCACCAGGGGCTCAGAGAGGGAATTTACCCTCTCCATTTGTTCTCCATTGGCTGCTTCCTTTGACCCTGTTGTTTTTAAACCTATCTTGAAAAAGCTTGCTGCACCAGGAGAAAATACCGGCAGCCTGTGAGCTATTTCCATCAGAGCTTATGGATGGGGCTACCATTCTGTAACTCAAGCTGCCACTGTGTGTCTTGGCTGTTAACATGAAAGGTCCTGCAGCAGCGCAGTTTGCCTCTTGATTATTGTGGAAGATGTCTGCATTTGAAAGAGCTGAGCTGTTTTTCTGCAGAGTATTCCATATCCCCACCCTGAGAGACACTGGCTTGTAAGCAAGAGAATTGGAAAGAAAAGGTCTGCTAAGAACCAGCTTCTTTGGCCTAGAAACTGTTTAATGAATACTGCCGCCCACGGTGGTTCCCCTCCTTTTAACAGCATCCCTCCTTTGTGTGGGCAGGTCCTTCAAACAAAGAAGACGACACGTCGCCAAAGCCTTGAGTTGCAGAAGTGTGAGGAAATCCTCAGCAAGCTGATCAAATACCGCTTCAGCTGGCCCTTCAGGTGAGGGCAGGTGGCTTCCTCCTCCACGTGCACAGGACTGTACCTGGGCTGTGTGTAGGTGTGGGATGGCCATGCTGCAGTCCTGCTGGATCCACTCGCTGGTTGTGAGGCCTGGGTTTCAAAAACAAGTTACAGATCGGAATGAATCCGCTCCAGTAGAAACCACCGTGCTTTCAGTCCTCTGCTGGACTGAAGACCTGGGGCCCTTCTGAGGTGGTGTAACAGAGGGTGGTAGGCCATGAGCCGGAGAGGGGAGGATGGGATTGGTGCTTCCTGCAGCCCCCAGGATTTGCAGGTGCTCTGTAGGAGGCTTGACTGAGACAAAATAGCCTTACCTGCCATGTACCAGTCCCTATGCACAGGCCAGCTCTCTGGGCAGTAGGATGAGCTGCTGTCATTCCTGTCTTCAGCACTGCAGCCAGCACAGGGCTAACACTGCAGCGCTGTTGAGGTTCGTGGGTTTGCTATGGCACTGCAGGGGGGTGTAGGTTGGGGCTGCCGCTCAGCAAAGGGGGTGGGGGTGGTTCACACCACAGCTCTGCACTGCGCAGTGCCAGGGCCCGACATTCTCCTCCTATCTTTGTGGCTCTTCATTCATCAGGGAGCCAGTGACCACAGAAGAAGCCGAAGATTACTTTGAGGTCATCAGCAACCCTATGGACTTCCAGACTATGCAGAGCAAGTGCTCTTGTGGCAGTTACCGCTCGGTGCAGGAGTTCCTCTCTGACATCAAACAGGTGTTCTCCAATGCCGAGCGCTACAACCAGAATGGGAGTCACGTACTGTCCTGCCTGGAGAAGACAGAACAATGTTTGATCGACATGGTGCACAAGCACCTTCCTGGCCACACGTATGCACGCAGGAAACGTAAGAAGCTATCTGCCAGGTGCCAGGGACTGGAGGAGCAGGAAGGCGACAGTGAGTCAGAGCCCCTTGAACATTCCCGGGGGCGGAAAAGGAAGAAATGAGGGATGGGGGTGGACTAGGGGGAGAGCCAGAGCTGGAGCAGGCCTTCTGGTGCTGCTGGGCAGCAGGATGGGTTGTCTGAAGGGAGTTAGGAAGCAGCAGGCACTTCTCTATTAATACAGCCTTTCCTTTGCCCGTCCTAACTTTATTTTTTCTGCAATTTCCTCAAATATTTGGTCATCCATTGAGTGAGCAGAGATGACTTAACTGCTTCCTGCAAAATACACAAAGCTCATACATGTCTGTCCTGCTAGGAGGGGAAGGTGGGAGGGCAAGGGGAAGGCCTGGCCGAAGCCTGACAGGGCAAGGGAGTGTGAAGCCTACTCTAGCTTGGGCGCTGTTGGCTTTCTTGGAACGAGCCACTTCCTCCACTCTGCAAGCAGCCAACACTGAAGCTTGGTGGAACCTCTGCTGTCTGCTGCCTGTGATGTGAAACCAGCCTTGAGCTGGTGCAGGGAGGGATCATACTGCTTCACAGATGGACCGGGTGCGATCGGGCCAATGGGCTGCTAGTTCTTGTATGTATATATTTATATGGTATTATTTTTGAGCCCCCAATGAAGGGTTGTGTAGGGCGAGCAAGCACTTACATTTATAGAGACACAGCTTTCACCAGCATCCTAATAAAATTGGCTTCAAGGTGCTCTCGCTTCCCCCTGCCCCCCTCACCTTTGGGGAGCAGTCTCTGGAGGTTGTGCTCTGAAGAGTTCTGAGATCAGCTCTCCACACATAAGTGGCAGAGAATAGGCAGTTGGTTTCCCTGCTCACCTTGGACAGCACACAATCATGTAGCCCTTTGGATGAACCTAGTGCCAGAAGTGTACCAGAGAGCATGTCTTTCTGCACACCCTGTAGGGCGCCCCAGGGCAAGGGGAGCAGCAGAAACATGTTCTGTGTAACTTTTTAAGATAATTTTCTAGTTATTAAAAGTGGCTTGTTTCTAGCTGTGATCTTGTATAAAGAACACCTGTAAGATACTGTTGTCTTGCTTTGGCACATGTACAGTTTATATCAAATTGTGTTTGCTGTATATTTTACCCCCTCTGAAAACTCGTTTTCCTATCAGTAGCTGGAGTTACACTGGGGGACTTGGTGGTGGGGGTTTCCCAGTCCCTCTCTAGCCATGCTCTCATGTCCTTCTGTAGTAACACCCTCCCCGGCTCACCTCTCGCACTCCCCCAGCACCACGAGGACCGTCCCACACAGGCTGACCAGCGGGGAAGCTCTGTCCTGCTGGGAGGCTGCTCTGCCGTGGCCCAGCAGTGGGTTCTGCCACTTGAGATACTGACTTTTCTCTAAGAAAAGAACGATCTTCAATCACCTCTCCCTCTCCATCATTACAGGTTTTGATCATACAATTAAGGCTTGAACTTCTTATTATAGAATTCTTCACTTTAGAACAAACTAGTCATAGTGCTGATCTATACTGGTTTTGTAACACAGAAAACAAAAGCAGCTCTTGCAGCTCCTGTGATTTGAGAATGAATTTGAGATCCTCAGTTAAAAAATTGCAGCCTAGTTTTGTGAACTTTTTTATTAACAGGTATTTCTTTCAGTTCTGGACTGTTGATGGCTGTCGAGACTAGACAGGTTTCCAGCCACGCCGCTCTTCCCCTCTCCTCAGCCTTAGCTCCATGCCCCACAGAATAGCACTGACGTTTGTATTTCGCACGTCCCCTTCAGAGGCTATGTTTTGTCCTGTTAATAGAGAACATTTTCTGCAGGTCCTACACAGTGAAACCTTTGGAACTGTATGTTTTTTAAAAATAAATGTCATTTGTGGTGGGAGGGGGGTTCTGCTAAGGGCTGTACTTGTAATAAATTGGAAAGTTAAAAAATAAACATTATGTACTTGTGTTTGTAAAATTGGCTTGCATCACGTCCTTTGTAGGTGCCCTCTGTGCAAGACTGAGACATCTCATGTTCCACAGAGCTCTGCCTTCCCCAGAGCCTGCATCAGAAGTGATACAGCGGTCTTAATTCTGGAGGGAAAAGGGAGGCACAGAGAAAAGGATCAAAGGAGTCTGGGTTGGGTCAGCTTACAGCTCTGGAGAACCATCTTCTAGGCTGAGCTCTGCTCACGTTTGGTTATACCAGCTCCTGGCCTGTGCCTCTCTGGTCCAGGTGGTGTACCTGCTCGGACAGGTGGGTTGTGCTGCTGTTACCATCTCTGTGATGGGGCTGTCTTTGCACGATGCCTTTTCCTAAGCTTTGCTGGGCAGAAGGTTATTTGCTGGCATGGAGGTGTGTGCTTTGAGCTGGCCCTATTGATTGTCCTCCCCAAAGACAAGGGGATGTGTTTTTTTTCCTCCTGCACAGTGAAAGGTCAGGAGGGAGCAGTCCTTGAGCTGGCTGCCCCTCTCCGTCTTCCTTTTGGACTGCAAGTGTTGCTCCTGCAACAGGATGCAGGGCTCTTTACTGCATCATGACACTGTGGGTTGTTCTGAAGGGAGAACAAGGGAGTGATGAGGGGAGCTAAATAACTTTGCTCTTTCACCTCAGCATTGTGTGGCTGGATTGCCATCAAAACTTCCTCCCTAGGTCTGTTAACGTGCATTTAGTAACCACAGCCCTGTTTGCTGCAGTTCAGAGATGGGTGAGGACTGTTCCTGCTGTGTCTGAAAGCGTGGCTCCCATGGAGCCATCAGCTCTTTCCCAGCGTGACTGGGACACTGCTCTACCACACTTCAGCACCAGGCCAAGTAACCAGTTGTTGCTGATGTACAACCAGTCAGCTATACAATGAAGTTGTTGGTCAAAGTTTGTCTGTACTTCTACCAGTGCCATAAGGTCAGGAGTGTGATGCCTTCCTGGGCATTGCCATTGTCCTGATTGTTTAGGAGTAGAGCTGGGA
This sequence comes from Nettapus auritus, assembly GCA_011076525.1. Lineage (NCBI taxonomy): Eukaryota > Metazoa > Chordata > Aves > Anseriformes > Anatidae > Nettapus > Nettapus auritus. The sequence continues at coordinate 347,347 of CM021783.1, forward strand.
GTGCTCAGGAGCTGATCTGAGCCAAGTGGGGTCCAGCTGTGCTGGGCTGAGCAGGGTTTTGGCCCCCCCCCCCCCCCCCCTTCCGCCTCCCCACCAGGTTTTGTGGGCTTTAAGATTACTGGCGATGGATACATGATGCTTCCTCAGAGAAGCATCATCCCAAGACCACAAGTGAAGGTTTTGCTTGTTGGATGTGCAACAGGACCTGGGTGAACCAGAGTATGACTCAAGCTGGGATGGGTCCAGCCCTCAGTGTGGAGACCTCACACCAGCATCTGCTGTAAGACCTTTTCTGAGATTTGCTTTTTATAGCAGCCCCTGCATGGCATTAGTGTCCTATAAATAGCTGTCCCTACTCTGCGCTGGCAGGCAGCTGTGGCACCCCCGGTGCTGCAGGCTGGTGGGCGATGGCAGGCCCCGCTGCACCCACTGTTGCTCCGGGTGACAAACCAGGGGCGGGGATGCCTGCGTCTTCTGGATCGTGGCCTCGGGGAGTGGCTTACAAGGTCCCTCTACCTGGGTCCCATCTTGGCTTCCTTGAAGCTTAATGATTAATATTAAGCAACTAATGGTCCACGTGACGTAGGATTTTTAGCACCTTTTCAGAACACAGAGAAATTATTTCTGCTGCTGAAGGGACCCAGGACCTTCCTGCTTTGTGGGGCAGGGACATTAATGTCTGCAGCTCCAGGAGTGCTGGGGACCAGGAGCCTGGGCCAGGACTTCGGGGTGGCCTCAGCCTCTGCAGCCTCGCCTCCTGTGCCTCAGGCAGTTGTAACAGGCAAGCAGAAGGGCTCCCTGTGGGAATGGGACATGGCTGAGCGCGGCCTGATCTCTAAAATCAGACCAGCTTCATCTCGAATCCTGCGAGGGCTGAGCGCACGGTGTCGGCAAGTGGTGGGGGGAAGGTTGCTGTGGTTTGGTTGTGTTTGTGGCTGCTCCAAGTAGGATGGAGGGGAGATGGCCTGCAGGGTCTGGGGTGAGCTGGGGGTGCAGGGGGACGGGCAGCTGATTCTCCCCAGCCCACCCTGGGCTTGGGGAGCTGCAGAAAAGCAGTGACACTGAAGTGGCCTGTGCCACGATGGTGAGAGCTGCTGTGACAAAGGCAGGTCAGAGGGGCATCTCCAGCTTGGTCTGGCTCTGTGGCGCTAGCAGGGCCAGCCCTGCAGAGCTCCTGGGGCCTGCAGTGGAGCCAGCTGGGCTGCTGGGCCTGATAGCAGGCAGTGGTCGGGCGCCGGCAGCTCCACCACTGTGTGATAGCTGGGGCCCAGCAGCACGCACTTATCTGGGTGAGTGCTTGAGAGGCAGCTAGCTGTTTGGCAAGTGCCAGGGTGCTCAAGGGCAGGGTGTCCCCACCAGACTCCACAAGCCACCCAGGGAGCTGGAATATGGGCTGCTGTTGCTGTGCTGTGTGCCTGTGTTCATGCTGCTGCTGCAATGAGCCAACCTGGGGCTTGGCACCACACGCTTCCCTGCATGCCAGGGGTCTGGCAAGGCCCTTGGTAGCAGCATGGCTGGTGTATAGGTTGCACCTCTGGCACAGGCATGTGGCACCCAGGTGAGCCGCCCCCTGCCCAGCTCCCTGTCAGCAAGCGCCCCGCGCTGGACTTTGGAGCCTGTCCTGGAGCCAATATTGACTCTCCTGCCCCAGGTCATGGCCCTTTTATCTGCCCAAACAGACCCTCCATGGCAGGCCAGAGATCCCAGGAGGCTACGACCCCACCCACCCACCCAAGCCCTGCAGCAGGGGTACCACGTGGGGATCCCTGCCCTGGCACCACTGTGACCAGCCTAGGAATGGGACTGGGTGCCTGCCTGCATGCTCAGCACCCGCTGGGCTCCGGCATCACGAGAACATGTCCCAGCTTCAGGGCACCCACCACTGGATGCCAAAGGATGCCCTGGCACCACAGGGCCCCTGCACAGGAGCTGCATGCCAGGTGCAGCAAGTGCACGTCAGTGCTGTCTCCAGCTCCGATCCGATGTGGCTGATGGCAGCACCAACTCCTGGGGGAGGAGGACAGTATCACTCACCTTCTCCCCGTGTCCCAGTCCGCCTGGGGGCAGTTGCTGGGGGGGGGGGGGGGGGGAGTGGATTAAAGACACTTTGTTTCATCAGTCACACCAGCGGCCCTGGCACACAAAGCCCTGCTGAGCTCAGTGGCTGCAGCAGGCAAGGCGCTGGGGCTGCGTAACCCATTCCTGCTGCGGCCTCAGGGCTGGTTGCTCACAGCTCACCCTTGGCCCTGGGCCCCGCCACTGCTCCTCCAACTACAGCTGGGCAAAGGGTGCAGCTCCCTCAGCCAAGCTCTGCCTGTCTCTTCCAATCCTGCAGCAGCCTTCTGCAGGGTGGCAGTATGACAGGCGGACCAGGACAGACTGGGGTCAGCACTACCCCCTGCTTCTGCCCTAGGGAGCTTGGCAGGGATGAGGAAGCCTCCCAGTGACTGGGTTAGGGTACAAGGGCTGCTCTCTTGCTAAACACGTTGTTAGCCAGGCCCTGCTGGGGCTGGCAGTGGGGAGACCTGTGCAGAGGGGATGTGGGAAGGGGAAATGGCTGCCCCCACAAGCAGCCCCCGAGCTTGCAGCTCTTGTCAGGGCTCTGATCTCAAGGCCTTCGCCAGGGCTGGTGCTAACCTGGGTGTGCTAAGGAGGCTCCCTCACAGACTTGTTGCTCTTGAAAGAGGGACAGGGCGGCCCCAGTGCTGGCTAATTAATGAACAATTAGATGACGGAGAGGTCTGAGCCCAGCTCCCCACTGGCGCCAGGCAAGGACCAGACGCAGCCTGGCCCAGCAGGCCCAGAGCAGCGCTGCCCCCGCCGCCACGAGCCGTGCCCTGGTTCCCCCAGCAGGGCAGCAGCCCCTGTGCCTGAGTCCCGGCAGAGCCGCCCCGAGCCAGGCCTGGCTGCGCACACTGCACCCGGTGCCCCGGGCAGTGCACCCTGCCCACGGAGCGGTGCGGACAGCCCCCAGCTCCGCCCCACAAGAAGCCATGACAAGCACCAGCTGAGGCTTGAGTTTCCCTCCTGACAATGGGGAAGGCGAGATGGGATTGTAACTGGACCAGGGGATAAATAAAGCTGCCCAGAAGTTTCCATTACCCGCACCTCGGGCTTCTGTTTGGCACATCAAAGCCGAGCCCTTTCCCACCCCCACCCCGGGTCCTGCGGCCCCCAGCCCAGCACCCCAGTTCCCAACCAGCCACACTGCCTGGGCACTGCACTGCCCCACAGGTCCTGCTTGTGCCCTGAGCCCACCCCCGCCCCACCCGGCACAGACACCCCAGCATCTCACGGTACCAACACGAATCACCTACCGAGCAATGGAGTGGAAAAGATTATTCATCAGGGTGACACGTGCAAAAGAAACCTGCAGTGGGAGGCAGCAGGCGCCAAGCCCAGCCGTGGAGAAGCCACGGTGCTGAGTGGGGCTGAGCCAGACAGAGGCAGCTGCATGCTACCCATGCTGAGGGGCACCATGCCAGCACGCCAGGCATGGGGTGCAGGGAACCCCCAGGTGCCCACCCCAGCCCAGCACCTGGGATGCTGGAGAAGGGCATGGTGTGACTGGTCCCAAACACGGCAGAGGGGACGCTCCCCCCACAGCCTGGGAAGAGCCTGGCAGGCATGCACCCATCACACTTTCCGTCTCTGGGACCATGGCCCCTGGCCTCCACCTCAGCTCCTTCCAAGCCTGGGGACTCCCATGTGGTTGTTCTCAACCCCCTCGAATTCCTCCAAACCATGAGGCTCAGTTTGAAATAACACATCCAGGGTTTATTGTTTTTTCCATTCCTTGCAGCTAATGATTAAAAAAAAAATCTAAAATAAATTACAGAATTAAATAAACACAAACTGGATTATTCCCCTTCCTGCCCCGGCCTCTGCGGGGGGGGCGGCGCCCCCCCCCCCCCAAAGAAAGCGTTAGAACAGTCACTGGATTTGGCAACAGCAACAAAAACAAAACAATCTCTAGGAAAAAGCAGCTACTTGTCAGGGTCGAGTGGTGCCCGGGGAGCTCCCTTTGGGTCCCGCGGACCTCATCACCCCCAAACCAGTGTGCATTCACTCTCCTGCCACTCCACCTTCACCCTCGCCCCTTCCCTGCACCCGGTGGCTCCCGCTCCAGAGCAGACTCCCGGGAGGCTCCACTGCACTCCCCCGTCCCTTACCCGTGACACTCGCTCTCCCAGCATGCCGTCCCCAGGGAGAGGCAGACCCTGCTCTAGACGTGCGTTGGGTTGTCCAGATACGGGTCTGTTTTGGTCATATGCAGCATGACCGTTGGGGCTTTGTAGTGGCAGTGCACCCCGCTGCAGCTGACCCCACTGCAGGGCTTGCCCCTAGTCCTCATGCCCAGCTTCCTGTTGCACAGGCTCTGCCAGGTCTGCAGCGTCTTGGAGCTCCATACCCACACCCCACTGGTGATGCCCACCACCAGTGACATGAAAATCTTTAGCATAAAGACAGCCACGGTGGGCACCGAGGCCTCCAAGGAACAGTTGGCTGCACGCCGGCCAGGAAGGGGCACGCAGCCATGCTCCAAGGCCCTGAGGTTCCAGTAATCCATGTTCAGCCGCTCATAGAAGTAGCAGATGATGACACAGGTGGCAGGGACAGTGTAGAGGATAGAGAAGACACCAATCTTCACCATCAGCTTCTCCAGCTTCTCTGTGTTGGTACCGCCTGTCTTCATGATCTTCCGGATATGGAAGAGGGCAACAAAGCCTGTAAGGATGAAGGAGGTGCCGATGACCAGGTAGCAGGAGAGTGGGATGAGGACAAAACCAGTCAGGGCGCTGACATCCATGCTCCCCACGTAGCACAGCCCTGTCAGCTCATCCCCTGCCACCTTCCGCATGGTGAGGATGACGATGGTTTTCATAGCCGGGATGCCCCAGGCGGCCATATGGAAGTAGCTGCTGTGGGCTTCGATGGCTTCGTGTCCCCACTTCTTCCCAGCAGCCAGGAACCAGGTGAGTGTGAGGATGACCCACCAGAGCGAGCTGGCCATGCCGAAGTAGTAGAGGATGAGGAAGACGATGGTGCAGCCCGTGCTCTCCAGCCCCTCCTGGATGATGTAGAGCTCCCCATTCTCCCGGTCGCAGGCGATGTTCTCAGCCCCTGCCACCGAGCGGATGATGAAGGCCACCGAGTAGACGTTGTAGCACATGGAGAGGAAGATGATGGGTCTCTCGGGGTACTGGAAGCGGTGCGGGTCAAGCAGGAAGGTGAGCACGGTGAAGGCGGTGGACACAAAGCAGAGGGTAGACCACACAGCCATCCAGATGAAAGCAAAGTCTTTGTCCTCCCGGGACCAGTAGACATCCACCCCGGGGGAGCACCTGGGCGCACAGGAGAGGCTCTTCTCCACATACTGGAACTTCTCGGGGTTGTTGCAGGCCCCCAGCCCATCGGGCCCCCGGCCCTCGGCAGTGCCCGGTGGCCAGGGCCGGGGTGCCACAGGCAGCATGCCCTGGCCCTTGTGCGGCTCGGCAGCAGAGGCGTTCTCGGGGGCCTCCATGCAGAGGGCGTTGGGGTCGTTCTTGGTGGGCAGTTTGCCGCAGTCTAGCGACTCAGGCCAGCCGAAGTTGAACTGCTCCATGATGGGGACGCACTTATGGCGGGCCTGCTCGCACATGGGGCGGCAGGCGGGGATGCTGGCGCTCACCTGGTCGGTGCACATGGGCGCGTAGAGGGAGCAGAGGAAGAAGCGCAGGTGGACGTGGCAGCCGTACTCCACCAGCGGCGCGAACTCGTGCAGCTTCAGCGCAGCCTCGCGCTGGCTCTCGTGGCCCAGCAGGTTGGGCATGCGGGTCAGGTTGTACCCGATGCCGCGGCACATGGGGATGTCCACGGGCTGGCACCGCGCCGCCCGGCCCCGCGCCGCCTCCAGCGCGCCCAGCTCCAGCCCGCGGCCGGCGGCCGCCAGCTGCCACAGCACCGACAGGGCCAGCCGCAGCCGCAGCGCCGCCATGGCCCCGGCCCCGGCCCCGGCCCCGCGGCTACAGCGCCGCC
>CM021783.1:353764-378684 GCA_011076525.1 Nettapus auritus
ACCCCGGCATCCCCGCGAAGGGCTCCGGTGCCGCCCGGGCAAGGGCGCCGAGGGGTCGGGGGGCCGGGGGGGGCCGGGGGCCCGGTCTCGTCGCTGTCTCCGGCGCCCGCTCGGGACGGGGTGCGGGAGAGCAGCCCCGCGGGCACGGCGGGGCAGCACCGGCAGCCGGCGCGATGCAGGCGGGTCCCGGGACGCCCGGCGGGAGCGGGGCCGGCACCCGGGGGTGCCCGCGGCCACGGGGTGCGGGCTGGCGCCGGGGCGCAGCGCTGTTCCCAGGCATTCCTGCAGACAGCGCCGAGCCCTGCTGTTTATTTAGTAACGAAATAACAGGCTGTCAGCGCTGTTCCTAATCGCCATCCACACGCTGACACTCCAGCCGTATATTATTTAAACGTACCCAATTCTGTGATATACGGAAATTCCATGGGAGCCACTTATCAGTTACTGTAACAGTGTGGGAGATAAGCAGAGCACTGGAATTTCCTTCTATCACAGGGCAACTGCTCGCCCGGCTCTGCTGCAACTGGGAGATGACAATCAGGGAAAGGCGTCAGCGGGGTGCCCACCGGGGCTGTTGTCCCATCGGCCCAGGGTACTCTCAGGAAGCACTGGCTGGCGTGCCCAGCTGGCACTCAGCAGCACCCGGGTTCAGGCTACCTGTGCCTTGGGTAAGGTATGCCACACTTCCCCTTGTGTGCTCCAAGAAATGGGCATGTGTGTCGCTGGCTTTTTTTTCTTTTCTTTTTTTTCCCTGCTGCAGGGCAGATTTGGGGGCAAATCCCCACCCATGGGCCAAGTGGCAAGAACAGCCATGTCACCAGGGATGATACTGGTGGCACCAGCATGGACCTGTCCCTGGGCTCCCTCGTCTTTTTCTTGTCCCCTCCTCCCTTTCAGCCACTCCAAGACGTGGCCCCACGGCTGGGCTGTGTGTCCCACGTAGGGCGAGGGACCCAAGGGCAGCACTGCCACTGCTTCGGGGCACCTCACGCCCCAAAGACCAGCTCCCGGCTTCTTGCAGCTGAGGCAAACCTGGCATCCCTTTATGGACCAGTTTGCTAAGAAAAACTTGGAAACGTGACCCGGCAAGTCCCCCACACAAGTCTCAGAAAACAGTTCTGAGTGCCCAGCAGGGGTTTGGGTGTGCAGCGGGCACAGCAGTGCCCACAGGAAGGGGCTGGCAGGGCCCCAGGGTGCCTGAGCCTTTGCACTGCCGTCCCGCCTGAGCCGCGTCCCATTTTGCTGACACTGGGTCCTCCTGCACGTTCATCCAGTGGGGTTGTGCAAAGGGAAAAATCTATCTGGACACTTCTCGCTGCCCCTGCAGCTCCCAGTGCTGCTGCCTGGACTGTGAAGGGTTAATGGTGGGGGGGCAAACTCACAAATAAATGTCTTTTAATTTAATTTTGCTTTAATATGTAAAACTGTTGCTCTTGGCAGGGGGTGCTGCAGCCCAGCCAAGAGCAACACGTGGATTTTCAGAGTCAAGGGGCTCCCTTTAATGCCGAGCACTGGCCACTGCACAACTCTGCCCTGCACCCCAGGGTGGCACCCTGGGAAGCCCCCCACCCCGACACCAGTTCAGGTGCCTCACGGGATGCCCGGGGGGGCCAAAAGCCCCACGCGGAGAGCAGAGGATCCGTGAGGCCTCCCGAGCACCTCACACACCCGCTGCATGGAGGCTCAGTCCCTGCTGTGGGGGCAGGAGGGGGAAATAACTGTGCCACTGCCCCCCCAACTTGGCCAAATCTTAACTTTTTGGTGCGTTGACAGTTAATGGGGCAATCAGTGGTGACCATGCCCGCCCACTGGTAAGCAACCTGCCCAGCGTTCGATGGCAGTGCTACCCCCCGTACCCACCAGCACAGCCCCCGCGGCACAGCTGAGAGGGGCGAGGAGCACTGGGGCTGCTGGGGGGGTCGGCACGCTGAAAGCACCGTGCCCATGGCTGGGAGAGCCAGCAGCACGGCCACGCACAGAAGCCGAGGTCTCCAGCAGGTCTGGAAGCCTTGCAGTGAAAACAAGAACACCAGGTAGAGCAACACAGCAGATTTATGGCTTTGGAAGTGTCCCTGGGCTGAGAATCCAATATCAATAGCTTGAATAAAGAAATCACAGAGGCTGCACAGAAATCCTGCCCGGGAAGCGTCCAGGCTGGTGGAGTGAGGCCATATCGCAGGAGCCCGGGAGCCTGTGGTTCCTGGCAGCAGCTTTGCCCCATTTCCTTTCTTCCCGTCAACAGGGCTTGCAAACCTGTGCAAGATCCTCAGCGAGGGGAGGGAGAAGGAGGGCAGGAAGGCCACGGGTTGAGAATAATCCCATGTTGCTGCCTGGCTGCAAAGAAAGGCTGCAAGATGCTCCCCCCTCCCCCAGCATCCACACGGATGGGCACAGAGTCTGGGGGATCCCTTGGCAACAGTGATGGGAACCTCGATGGGAGAGGTGGAGCAGGGGAGGGGGGACGATGGGGAAGGAGAGGCTGTGATGGAACACAAGAAGGGGTGATGGAGGCGGAGAGGGGGATGGAGCTGGGAAGAGGCCTGGGGCTCTGCACCATCAAGCCCTGGCAGGGGCAGGCAGGATGTACACAGGGGCCCCGTGCCCACTGTGCTACCTCTGCCCCAACCCTTGCCAGCTGGTTTGGGTCCGCCCAGGTGGTCCCAGCTCTTTGCAGTGCCAGGTTTGCAGGCAGGGGCTGTGGCAGGGACTTAAGAGCCCAAAAAGCAAGGACAGGCCAGCAGTTGTGCCCAGGAGCAAGCCTCAGCTCCAAAGGACCCTGTGCTCTTGGTACCAGCTGGAGGGAGGACGAGGGCACAGCCCTGCGGGGATCCAGGCAATTTTCCCTTCCTGAAGAATTTCACAGGAATAGCTGGTGTGAAAGGCCAACTGGTTCAATTTCAAAGGGATGCCAGCACCAGGGATGGATAGGCTGGGGAGCAGCTGAAGGGGGCTATCCTGGGAGAGCCCCCCCGGGCTGTGCCCCATATCAAGCCCTTCATGGGGCCCCAGGCTGGCACCCACCTGGGCACCTGTGTGGACAGCTGGGTCTCCCTGCACCAGCGGTGTTGGTGGCCACAAGCGATCCCCAAGACTGGACCCTTCTGTTCCCATGCCAGGCAAATGCACATACGTGCGCGCTGCAATGTGCCTGCCAGGCTGGAGCAGGCCATGGGATGCTCTGCACCCTGCGGCCTCCATGAGCAGCCCCCACTCAGCGCCGGACTCCCCACTGTAGGCGTGTGGCAGCGGAGCTGGAAGCTGGGGATTTCTGGGGACAGACACCAAAGAAATGGGGGCAGGAACCTGGCAGTGGCAGGAGGAGGCGGGTGAAGCAGATGGAGTTTCGTGGCACTGTCCCTGCCCCAGCCCCAGCCAGCACCAATGGAAGGGAAAAGCCATTTCTTCCCTGACTCAGGCATTAATTATAGCAATGCAATGAGAAGCCTGGGGGGGGGGAGGGGGGAGGAGGGATTAACAACCCCCCTCACCCTGCTCCCAAGCTGCAGCTATTTTTATGGCTTCACGGGACTCTGCAGTGCGTGTCACCGGGCAGGCAGCCCTGTCGAGGAAGGACACTGTGGGCACGGCAGCACCAGAACATGGCACAGGGCAAGCCAGGGAGCAATGGGCATAGCCTCGCATCCTGGGGGCTCCTGCTGACCCCCAGACGCTACCTGACAGCCCTGCAAGGCTGATGTTGAGACACTTGGGCCCTGGCATGTGTACCCTTACAGGACAGGGCTTGTCCCCTCCTTGTCTCACTCCCCTTCCATCTGCACTCACTCTCCCGGCTGTCACGGCAGGGGATGTCATGTTCTCCCTGTCCCGGTGCCAGGCTGGTGTGGGGTAGGCAAGCGATGCCTAAGGCTCTGCAGGGTCTCCCAGGGGCTGTAAGAGCCCCATCTACACCCTTCCAGCTTTGAGCCAAGCCAGGGCCTGACCCAACGCTGCACCGTGGGGAAGAAAACCTCTTTGGAAATGCCCGTGTCCTTCGGCCCCTGGCAAAGGGGGACAGGGGATGTCCCTGCCAAGCTGCTGTCCCTGTGTAGGACATAAACTGCCTGCTCACAGCCAGCAGAGCCAGCACCTCTGCTAAGCTGCAGAGAAGGTTTGCAAAGACATTTCCGGGATGATTTGGGATTTTTTTCCCTTTCTCCTTGGTGTGTGGTTTTGGTAACTTTAGTAGTTGCAAGAGCCATGCTCAAGAAGGTCAGTGGGAGCCACAGGCGAGGCCAGGCATGGCTGCGCCAGATGCAAGCCTGGAGGGAGCAAATGCATTGGCCAGGGCTGGAGGAGGTAAAGGTGCCGAGGACATGTCTGTATGTCCATGTGCCCACCCATGCCAGCCGCACATCTTGCCCAGCTGGGAGCTGTGGACACGATCCCCTGTTTACATTCCCCACCTACAAGGGAGATTGTGCAGCCCTGGGCAGTAAGAGGCGTTGCTGAAATGTTGTAAAAAAAAGGCAAAGCAGGGGTCTGGGTGCTGACACCCACATCAGGGATCAGGGTGAGTGGCATGGGGGCAGAGAGGACACGCTGAGAGCCCTGCATGGAGACTCTGGCTCGAGGCTGCTCCCACCTTGGCTCTCTGCTTTTATGTCCGGCAGCAGGGTGCTGGGGATGCTCAGTGCCCACTGCCAGCCCTGAGCTTCCCCTCACTGCTCCCAGTGGGTGGCAGAGGAACAGGATTTATCCTTACCGGCAGAAGGGATGTGGGCAGAGGGATGGCATCCCAGCTGCACCAGGCCTCGTTAGGACAACAGCAGCCTCCCTCCAGAGCACAATGGGGCAGCACGGAGGAAACATCCTGCTGCTGGCAGCCATCCCTACCCCAGAGCAGCTGGGGGCAGGCAGCACAGGGCATGGCCCTGGCCCCCTGAGAGCCCTGGGAGCCTGAGGGACCAGCACGTGGACGGGGACCATGTGCAGCACAGGGCTGGTGGCTCCCCAGCCTCCATGCTCAGGGGTCAGGGCAGGATGGCAGTGGGGAGGTGGCTAGCACAGGGACAGGCGAGAAAATTAGGCTGTCCCCCACCATCTCCCTTGGCTGCTTTTCCTGCAGACAGTATTTTTAGCTCGTGAGTGTGGCTGATAACGCAGCTGGTGGCACAACCGGCTGCCTCCAGCCTCCTTGGAGGGCTGGGAAGCACAAGCCTGGCCTGGAGACCCCAGCCTGCCCCAGCGTCCTCCCCAGAAAGCTGGGCTGAGCCACGTCCTGCCCCAGCCTTCTTGCTCACCCAGCAGACCCTACCGCAGGGAGGACAGGACACAGGTAGGCCTCAGCAGCAGGCATTCACTCTGAACCCTACTGATGGCAACAGCAGCAGTTCACAGCAGCTGCCTCACAGAGGCTGGTGGAGGACTGGAGCTCGCTGCCAGCAGACTGAGCTCTGGGAACAAAGGGTCATACAGCCACCAGACCAGGCCATGGGGTGACTGTCTGCCCCACAGCTGACCTTCAGTGTTCCCCAGTGTCCTGGCAGACCAAGAACAGGCAGAGGAGGAGCATGGTGTTTGAAGCAGGCTCTGTTGTGCTCCCAGATGTCTTCCCAGGCTAGTACAGAGGCCCTTTCATCCCCAGCCCCGCTGCCTGCCTCTTGCACCCGCCTGCTTTGCCAAAATGGAGCTCTTCCCCAGGATGCCGTATCCCACAGCCCTGTGGTACTGCCAGGCCGCGCTCCCAGCACGCCGGTGTCAGCGGCGGCCCCGGTGCAGGCACACACTCGGCTCTTTCTTCACCCGGTCCAGGCCCCTCGGCCCCGCGCACAGCCTGGTGCTGGCAGGCGGGCCTGCACTGCACAATGTGCCTCCTTGTTCGCCCTGTCCCAGGGCCTGCTTGCGGGGAATGGCAGGGAATCGCCTCCGTTTCCTGCTGGAGTTTTATTACATCTCCATATAAATAAATAAATACAACTCAGAGGAGAAGACGAGAACCATGGGGCAGCTTGGAGCCAGGCAGGACGTGGGCTGGGCTGAGCCCTCGCGGGGCCTGGAGGAGGGGGGGGGGTCTCAGCCTGGCGGGAGCACCCCAGCATGGCATGGGACAGTGGGAACATGCTCTTCCTGCCCTTCCATCCCCTCATCTGCATCCCTCTGCTTTCTTGCCTATCACACCGCACAGAGCAGTGTGCTCCCCCTGCAGAGTTTCAGGCTCTTCCAGGCATCCCTGCCTTCCCCCACTCTTGTGCCTCTCCTTCAGCCTCCAGTGACTGCAGCAACCCTGTCCTTGCACCCAGCTCCTCACAGAGCTGACGATAGCCAGGACACTGTGCTGGGCCGGAGATGTTTTTAACTTCCTATTGAGTGGGCCAAAGTGCCCATTTGGCCAAACCAATGCAGGTCTCCAGTGAAAGCTGAATGCACTGAACCCACAGAGCCCCCAAAACCTCCCCTGCTGCCTGTAAGCACGAGTGGCCTCTTGGCAGCCCCGTGTGCACATGCCAGAAAGTCACAAAATTATAGAATCACTTAGATGGGAAAAGGCCCTTAAGATCATCGAGTCGTCCTCGTGCTTGCTGCAGACTGTGACACCCATGTGGCAGCTGGAGACAGAAGCACTCAGCTACCACAGCCACTGGCACGGGGCAGCGGTGGCCTGGGAAGAGTTTTGGTGCTTCCACCAGTGCTTTTGGGTAGGGTTGGCTTCAAGCCCCCTTCAGCAAAGTTCGGACTGAGCCCTGTGAGCAGACTGAGGCAGATGAGACTAAAGCAATCTCCAGCTGAATATGTGCACACGCCTGAGATCTCATCCCCTCCCCAAGGCCCTGGTACTGGACAGAGCTCATTGGCACTGGGGAACACAGTACTACACCGCTTTTCTTTCCCTGACCCAAGTCAGCCCATGTTCGGGTCACAGACCTTCTTCCTGACAGTTCCTACCCAATGCTGCATCTCCTCTTGCTCTCAACCGACCACCTGGTACATGTCCTCCCCTCCCATCTAGATCCTCCTTCAGTACTTCCCTCATCTCCTCCTCTCTGTGGGGAGTGTGCTCAGACCATCATTTCCAGGCTGTCCAGAGATTTGTCCCAGGGAAGTTCTTCAGCCATGTCTCTTATCTGTTTACCTGGGCACCGTGGTCATACAACAATTTCCATTGCTATCTCCATCCAGCCTTAGCACATAGTTGATAACCACACAATTCCTCATTTCAGTGTGCTTAGAGCTGAGCTGCTGCAATAAGGAGCTGGATTACTCCGGCACCCTACAAGGCCAGCACTGACAATGATGTCCTGGACAAGCCAGGTGGACAATGAATTTTGCACACTTTTGGACAAAGGATTACCAGCTCCAATCCAACTGAAAACAGAGCCCTTCTGCCTCGCTGCCTCTCACCGCCTGCAGACATTTGGACTTCATGCCCTAACAATCGTTTCCTTATCATCGCCAGTCACTCTGGTCCTCATTGAGCCCAGCAGTATCAGATGTCTGGTCAGACGGTCTCTTACACTCGTGAGTGGCCAGCAAACATCGATTGCCTGCCGACACCCGCTGGCAGTGCCATAACCACCCCAAGGCACTCCTCAGGGATGCCCCAGGGACAAAGTTCAGGCACAGAGAATCCAAAATGGAGAATTAAAGCCCCAGGCGAGCACTGGAGTGTGCGAGCAGATGCAGGTCCTGGGAGCGCGCAGTGCACCCCAGCAGGACATTGCTACCAGCAACACGCCACACGCTTGGTAAAAGACATCCTAATACACCATCATTTATGAAAATACTAAAGAACGCAAAGCTTTAAAAACAAAGAAATAAACAAAACAGTGCAGATGGTGGGTAATCAGAATGCCTCATTTTTTGAAAAATTTGACTTTCACAAGATGGGGCAGTGCCTCCCTAGGGCTGTCATCATGAGCACTGAGAGCTCAAGACAGGAACTTGGAATGGAAACCCTCAGGTATGTTAAACAAAAATATTATTTACCATTCACTTACTAACCCTGTTCTCATCTGGGGAAAAAAACACAAAACGCCAACATTTATTTAACAGGACTCAGCAGTTTGGGGTTTTGCCGATGGTGCCTAAATATAGTTCATGAGAAACAAATAATCTTTCAAGGGATGTCCCCTCCCTCCACCTCTCAACCACCTTTCTTTAAAGGTCAGACAACAGCAGGGAAGGCTCTGACCCCACGCTGGCAACTACTGGCATTTGGGCATGATTTCTAAGGGAAGAGAAGGCTGGGGTACCAGCAGCTCCATGGGTTAGCTGACATGTGGGCACTGCGTGGGGCTCGCCATACAACACTAACCCAGCCCATCTGCGTGCTAGAGGAGGGCTTTGCTCTATCCCATTCCTGTCTCTGGCTGGTCCCCTTTGGGCCTCCGCTCCCCTCTAATCAGCACCAGCCCTCTAAGTGAGCTGGGGGCACTCAAGGAGACGCAGGAGGGCAAAGGCCCATGTGCAGTACTGGGCAGGGGAACGCCTACAGGTCATGTCACATCCTGCAGTGGAGCCAGAGCAAGGTCCCAGCTCTCAGTGCTGGCAGCTCACCCTGAGCCCTGCGAAGTACTCGCTTCTGCCAAACACAGTGGAGGTAGGAAAGCTGCTGCCCAGGAAGGGACCACAGCTCCACGGCAGGGAAGAGATGGTAACAGCCACTGAGACAGGAAAGGAGAGAAAAGAGTGACAGGATTAAAGACAGGGTGAGCCCTCACTCTGCTGAAAGGTCTTAACAAGAAGAGCTCATGGAAGTATTTGCAGAGGATGGAAAGCGACCCAATCCTTCTTCCCCTGATGTCCCACCCGTGTCTTCCCATCCTTAGCCTTTCCCCAGCTACCTCCCTGGTGCTGGGAAAGGCAGGAGCTTTGCCAGCCCCTTCCCATGCCAGCTCACCCTTCCAGGCTGGCTTCTCCAGGTGCTCTTACAAACATCAGTAACAAGGAAAAAATATTTTACTTAACCTGAGTCATCTTTTACCTCTTTACATCTGCCATCATCACGCCTTGTCTAAAGGGCAAAGAACCAAGAAAAGGAACATGCCCTGAAGCTGACAATGGCAAGAAGAGCTGGACAGGAAAGCAAATGTGCCTCCAGATGTGCAGCTTAGACCAGTGAGCCACTGTCCAAGTGAATGCTGCACCCCACTGCACTGCCGTGGCTGAGGGTGAGCCATGCCCAGCCATGCCAGGGGCTGCCCTCTTGGATGGCTGTTGCCCCAGGGCACGTCTTACTTCTGAGATGCCCTTTCTTCCCACCTGAAAGCCCAGAGGATCACATGAAGCTGCAGCAGCACACCAAACCCAAGCCCAACCCTGTGCTACAAGGCTCAGCTGGTCCCTGGCCACCCTCCAAGCATCCCCAGCCTGTAAAAGCCCCGAGGTCTCAGAGCAGAGGTGGGATGGAAGGGCAGAGCTCTGCCCACTGCTTCCCTCCCCCAAAATCCCAGAAAGAAGGGAGGCCGCTGGAGGTCCCCCATCCACCATCGCGTGCCCAGGGGGACAGGGAGCCCCACGGGCGCTGTGCTGCGGGATGGGGCAGGCAGGGCCAAGCAGAGCCCTCACAGCACTGCTGCAGGTCCCATCCCACTGCACTCCAAGGCAGCAGCCGCCCTGCCACGGCACAGCTTCCTGATCACATCTCTTCTGCCACCCCAGCCGACATCCCTCGTGGGCCACAACCACACCCCTGCCATACAAAGCACAGCTGGACAGGCTGGTCTGTGCCCTGGCAGGCATTTAATGTCACAAACATCCTGGAAAAGGAAAGCCTTCCTTGCTGTCCCCACTTGGACCCCCTCCCGCTCTCTCCCCCCTTTGGGCCTCCACATTTTCCATGCTGTGAGTGCAGGAAAATGTGAGGGCATGGAAAACCAAACCATCCCCCAGCAGCCATGCCACCTTACTCCTCCTCATCCCCTATCACCTTGCAGTTCACACATTTCCAGTGCCTGTGTCCAGCTCCCGGGTTCTCCTTTGCCCCGGGGTGCAGGACCTGCCCTGTCCCACCCAGCCCCTGGCGCAGGGGCACTGCCGTGTGTCCAGCACCAAGCCCTCAGTGCGTGCTGCTAACGGGAGCAGCTTTCGGCGCTCGCTGAGGCTGTCTGGAAGGGTGGCTCAACTCTGCCACCGGGACCCAAGGCAGGGAAGAGTGAGGGCTCAGGAACGCCAGCTCAAAGCTGCCTGGAAAACCTCTGCAATTTCCCCCGGTCTCTCTGGCACTCGGCGCTTTCCCATTAGCCTTTCCAAGAAGCAGCTAAGCTCAGGGCGACTGCAGGCGCCTTGTGACTGCAAGCCCTTCCCCGTTGCTGTACCCAGCCGTTTCCTGCAGATGTACCATGCGTGGCTCCAGCCTCTGGCAGCTCCACGCTCTCGGCTAAAGCCGGCATTGCACAGGGGGCCCAGCCCCTCCGCCTGGCACGTGCATGTCCCCCACGGCCTGCCCCAGCTCACACAAGGCTTGCTGCGTGCCCCCAGGTGTGGGAAGCTCTGGCATTTCTCCCCCCGCCCTGCTGCAGGAAGGCAGAGCTGTAAATCTCACTTTCCCCGCTGCCGGCCAAGTCGGGCAGAGTGTCAAATGCTCCCCGTGCCAGGGCAGGGTCCCAGCCACAGCTTTCAGCCCTATTTTAAGTGAAATCCGGATCCTCCTTTTTCCCACCCACTTCACAGATTTCTCAACTGTAACCTCAGCCTTTTCCTGGACCCTTCCTTTCTGCCCAACCGGGCACACACGTGTGCTTGTGCCTGTGTACGTTCACACACACAGCTGCCCATGATGAGGGCAGGAGCTCACTGAAAGGGATGCGATCCACCATCCAAAGTGCTCTTCCATGAGAATTTCTGCCCCAAAGAAGTCTCATCATCATCCATCCCTGATGCACAGCTCCTCACATGCCTTCCCACTGAAGAGCTCGTCTTCGGCATCCTGTTGACTAAAAGCAGGATCCTGTGTGCCTTTAAACTCCCACATCCCATAGCCAAATGGAGGAGAGTTCCCAAGGGTCCAGTGCAGCATGACCCAGGGCCAGCTCCAGCAGCGCTTCCATGGCTTCTCCACAGCCTGACTTGAGCTGAGCAGGGCTGCCCCCTGCATCAGCAGGTCCCCAGGGTCACAGACATGGGGCCACGGAGTGTAAAGGCCTGGGCATCGCTCACCCAGGGCTAGCAGGGCCTGTGGGCTCACCCTGCCATGAGAGCATTGCTATCAGAGCATCAGGACAGAGGGACCCCTTCAACACACTCGTGTCTGTAATAGGGATGGCCACAACAACAGATGAACAAGCAGAGCCGCCTAAGGGGTTGGAGGATGCTCCATCTCCCCACCTGTGCAGGTTAAACCCCTCCCAATGGCACCCTTCCTCCACAGTTCGCATCAAGCAGATAGACCCCATGGGGAGGTTGCTCACTGAGCTGCAGTCCCACTCAAGAGCATCTCCTGAGGGGGAAAGAAGGGTGATGCCAGTGTCAGCCGTAAGACAGAGCAACAGCAAACAGATGTTCACTGAAACAACTGCTAATTGTTCCCAATTTCAGCCAGGTCTTGAATACCCATCAGCACATCGCACGATCCCTAATGCATTTCACAGGATGGTGAGGAATGATGGCAGCTGACCACAGGGGAAGGAGCAACGCCACAGCCCCGGTGCTGCCGACCGAGGCAGAGGGGGATTTGCATTCACACTCCTTTGACAGAAAAGGAAAAGGTGCTCCAAGAAGGCAGCTGCTCTGTGCTCCTCTGTGCTTTCACAGCAGCACCTCAAGCTCTGCCTGAGTTACATTTTGCATGTGTTTGAGGGAAGGACTGAGGATGCCAGGGGATCTGCAAGGATGCTGCTGCCCCACTGAAAGGCGGCGGCTCAGGGCAGTGGCAGGGTCCTTTCCCAGGACAGGCCCTGGGACGCAACAGCCCCCTCACCAGGCATTCCTCCTGCTTCTCACTGTACAAAATCTTATTCCAAGCCCTCCCAATGCTCTGAGATGTGCCTAATACAGCAACTGCCTTTCAGATGGGGTGGATGGAGACCTGACCTTGCTTCTCACCAAAGCCAGCGAGAAACTTAATTTGGCCAAAAAAACAGTGGGCAGACTGCCTGGTTTCTTAAGCAAGAACATGCAGGTGAGTAACATCCACACTGAAGAAATGTCCTTTAACACAGGACCCCACACAATCATAGGATGAAGGTCAACTCATGTACTTTCCTCAACAAGCTGCCTCAGCAGAGGTCCAGTGGCAAAGCAGATGACCCCATGGCCAAATAAGTCCCACGGATTTCCTTGGGCAAAGCAACGAGGTGAGATGCTGTTCTCACGTGGTACTGTCCCTGCCCCATGTGCTCCTCCTGTCGTGCAGGCTGTAAAACAAGCACAGCACTTCCAACGTGCCCATGGCCATGGCCCCAGGGCCACTGCCCAGACCCTGCTCCAGCCCTAACTCCACTCCTGCTGTCCAGGACAGCCGCATGCTGCCACCCACCTTTGCTCACTCCTCTGGCTCCATCTCCCCGGCAAGTGCTGGACACCCCCCAAACCATCAGATCCTGGAAGGGGCTGCATAGAGGCCACGAGCACAACAGTAGCACCAGCGTGACCCAGGCACATCATCTGTCTGTCCACGAGGACACCTGAGGGAGGCCACCAGGGGTTGTATGGCCACTCACTGTTGCCTCAAACACCTACATGGCTCAGAGGCTATGGTCTCAAGCTCACACAAAATAACCGAAGTGTGTCAAACTCAACAAAAAGAGGAAGCCTGGGATGTTCATGCCCTTCGAGGAGTGCTGAAGAGCACACACGAGGAAAGCAGAGCCATTTCATCAGGACCAAGCAAGGCCTCTGCCTGCAGTGCCCATGGGAGGGCTAAGCCAGTGCCTCTGCAGGCGTACGAGGCAGGCTGGGTGCTTGGCTATCATCCCTGAGAGCAGCTTTCTGCTGCTGCAGGTCATAGGGCTCTTCCCAGAGTCACAGAAAAAAGCTTGCCCATAAGAAGAGTGGCATTGTGAGACCATGACATGTGGCCTGGCTGTACGCAATACCTCAAAACACACCTAACAAAGAACAAGCCCCTGAAACCTTGCTTGTGCCAGAAAAGCCTTTGCTACTGAATACAGGAGCAAGGCTGAGGAACCCGAAAAGCTCACGCAGGATTTCCTGAGGCCAGGCCCTGACTCCACGGCCTGAGCTCGCGTCAGCAAATTGCAGCTCCAGGTGCCAGCAGCCCCAGGACACCTTCTCGTGCCCCTGCCTTGCAGGGGAGATGTTTGATGGAGGGGCAAAGCAAGCAAATCAGCGCGTCCCCAGCGGGTCTACCCAGCTCGCCCTGCAGGCAAGCCCTCATCCATTACCTGCAGCCCAGTCCATGCTGGTGCCCAGCCAGCAGCGACAATACCTGGACGCCATAGCCAGCCGCCACTCTGGTGCACTGGCACGCTGCAAAAGAAAGGAATTTCTGTATAAATCCCATTTACCATCGGGTTTCTCACTTCCCTTCCAGCAGACAATCACAGCCCTCAGAGCACTGCTGTATGAAGGGACTGTTTAATATATTTTTGGAAGAGGAAAAAAACTGCTCAAAAGAGCCTCTTTCAGCTAATAATGAAGTGAATATTATATTAAGAACGAAAACATATTCAGGGTAACTTACAGAGGGAGACAGAAAACCTTTTCATAACACCCTGGCCACAAACACAACTGCCAATTAAACCAGCTTCGTTCTCCAGCCTGTGCCAACACAAACGAGGGGGCAGGGAACATGGAAGCGCTGGGTGCCCATGCAGCTCGGCCCCGGCCAGGCAGCTGGCGCCGCCAAGCAGTTTCCGCTCTGCTGACTTTCAGGCCCAGATGCTGAAATAAAAGGCTCGAGGCCCCATCCGGCACAGCTCGGGGCTGCCCCACATCCAGGGGCTCTCAGCCGGGCTGTGGCGACGCGCCAGGGGACGCTTGGCCCACAAGCCTGTTTCTGCTTCTCCTTGGGAGTACACCACGCTGTAGGGCTGCTTTGGTCAATTTTTGTTTGGCTGCTCTCTTCGCAGAGGGCAGGGTGCAGCACCTGGGTACTGCCACTGTGGGGACAGGAGTCCCGGT
Organism: Nettapus auritus; assembly: GCA_011076525.1. Taxonomy (NCBI): domain Eukaryota; kingdom Metazoa; phylum Chordata; class Aves; order Anseriformes; family Anatidae; genus Nettapus; species Nettapus auritus. The sequence goes on from CM021783.1 coordinate 367,784, forward strand.
GGCACCCGGCCCAAGGGACCACAAAGGCAGCAGCGTGTCCCTACAGCAAGGTGCCGAGCTGGTACAGCCAGGGCACCAACACCTGCCACAGGCTCTCAGATAGGCGACACCTGCACCTTGATGCTCTCTGCATCTCCCACCCCACACCCCGCAGGGCCGGGGACAGGTCTGCCACCAGGACCACAAAGCCAAGCTCGGACTGTAACAGAGCTGCCAAAACACGGAGCACCTCCGAGCATCCCTATCACCACCAGTGGCCACAGGTTCTCAGACGCCCTCAGCACATCACCCCACCTTTGTTTCTGATGTTCCATGCATTTTGGGTACCTGCTGGTGATCCCAGCTCACCCTAATCCCAGAGGTGCTGCAAGCACAGCCCACACACTTGTGTGCACAACATGGTAGGGGCACTGACACCTGCCAACGCTCTCCAGGGTCCCAGCAGCTGCCATCAGAACAGACAAGGGGGGCACAGCATCCTCACTGCAGGGCTCACTGGCACAGAGCAGTGGTGCAAGGAGGTGGGGGGGCAACAAGCAGGAAGAGCTGGCTGGCAGCTGACACACAAGAGGCAGGGGTTCTCATCTGCACTTCATGTAGGTTTTTATACTCACCTCAGTCTGAAAAGCTAAAGTGATGGGTAAGGAGTGAGGGCACGCATCACCTTGGGTTTTGGTTAAGCTCAAGCACATCCACACCAGGAAAACATCGTATGATATCAGATATTTTAATTGCTTGGCCACGTTCAGAAGCTGCAAGCTGACATTAGATAAACCCACACTGGAAATACAAGACCACTTTTGAGCTGTAAGTGGTAACCAACCTTTGGAACAGTTTCTCCATGGAACACCCTGGAGATGTTTGTCAAGCTATTTAATAGGGGAGAAAAAATTAGCATTTTGGCCAAAAATAAAAATTCCAGCAGCAAACTTCTCAAAGGCCCACATTTTCTGATTAACAATCAGAAATTGTGTTTCTCTGCAGAGATTTTTCTGTTTTGCCCAAGGACTTGCATTTCTGTTTTAATGCCAAGTAAAGATTCAAGCACATTTTTGATCTTGCCCAGAGGCTGAAAGTTTGCATTTCTTCCTTAAAAAAAAAAATTAAAAAAAAAAAAAAATCACAACAGTAGTTTTTGGCATTAATTTCATAAAGACTAAAAAAAAACCACTTCAGCAAACTCTACTTGATCGTGCAAAGTCTTTAATACATCAGCGAACTTGTCTTCAAACTAAAGGCAGACTCCAGGTCAAATACACGTACCACACAGCCCTGGCCTGGGCAGCAGCCTGGGGATGTGTAATTGCCATTACTGGAAGCACTGCAGCGTGCACAGCCAGCAGCTGACAACAGGAGCAAATCTTCCCGAGACTTATAGGAGTCCCTGCTGTGAGCCACCCCACCATCTACTTACATATATGTGATTTTACACCTTGAATGCCTTCCTTGACTTTTCCTTCCTTGAGTTTTGTCCCTACAAGTTTAGGGAGCAGATGGTTCTGCCTTTGCAAGGTCATCTATACACAGCTGTGCTGTTGGCACATCCACCCAAAATGAATGTCACACTCACTCAACCCAGCACCCAAAGGCTCTCAGAAATGCCAAAGTGTCCCACACCAGAGCAAAAGGCTGAGGAAGCACTGTAAAAGGCTATCTTGTGCCGGAAAACACTGCCACATTTATGTCTTCAGGTCTTCTATCTGATCCTAACAGTCACAAAATAATTGTCTGCTGCGCACAGGGAAAATGCACCAGCTTCCAATCAAAGGAAGCTATTGGAACAACTTGTACAAAAACAGTATCCAGATATAAAACCCACCAGAAACAAACCCCTTAATTACTTTGCCTTTGACAAAGTATTACCAAGGATGCATTGCCATCTAGTGTCGACCTAGCACAAAAAAAAAAAAAAAATCCATCATGGCACTGTGAACCAAATGGGGACTGGAAAAGACCAATGCAAAGCACAGGAGACAGGGCTGCCTGTGCAGTCTGTGGGAGAGAACAGCTGGGAAACTCTGGCCATAACAGCTATGGAAATCCAAATGCAAGAGGCCAGCCACATTAAGCAAATGAGAGCCCAGGCTTGAGTCCTTTTAACCAGATTTGTGTCACCTGGCAGTTCATTCAGACTCACTGAACACCTTCCATGCAACACTCTCTTTTCTGTTTTATGTTATCACCACACATCAGGACTCTTGAAGCAGGATAAAGCGTTACACTGTATAATTAAGACAGGTAGTATTTTATAATTTTCTGGTCATCAGACTGATGCTCTTGAAGGCTTTTCAAAAAAGCAGGTCTGGCAAAGAGGCAGATTGTTTCTTAGGGAAAAGAGGAAGAAACTTAAACCTCACAATTCCTTTAGACCTGTTTTCTTCAAACTAAGCAGCACAGCAGGTTGGATGTTCTCCTTCCCAGAGACCAAGATATCCTTTCTCTAGAAGTACAAAGGATAAGAACAAGTAGACAAGCAAAAAGGTCCACGAGAGGATTTACAAAGTGCTGCCAAATTCAAAGCTTTCCCAATTTTCCTTCCCCCGCCCCCTTCTTCAGTATGTCCTACTGAGAGGGCATTTTATTTTACCATACCATCAGTGTGGTGGTATGGAGTCCAGAAGCCAAAAGGTGCTGGCAGAACTTGGGAAAGCAAGAACGCTTTGTACATCTCTCTTTCCAGGCAAGAGGCCACCTTGGAACACATGTTGACCACAAGCAACTCTCCTTGCCCTGCAAGTCAACAACATGGCACTGAATCATGTTTGGAAGACATTACCCATCCTAGTCAAACACAGACAGGACAAGTATCATTAAAACAGCATTTCATGTTACCAGGCTTCTCCTCCACAGAATCTGAGTGGCTTCTTGTTAGTTCTGCATTCTCTTGTTGCTCTCTCACTAAGAGGCACTTGGTTTTGCACTTACCAACTCAGCCATGCCACAAAGGCCTATGTTCAGGAAGAAGTAGAGCACACAGTGGATTTTCCTCAAAAAGGAAACCAACTTGATCAAAGCTAGAAAAGTCAGCAATATTTGAAGGGGAAAAGGAAAAAGTTGGTAGTCTTAAGTCCTTTGAAATTTAGTATCAACACTCACTGGAATTTTTAGCAAAAAAAAAAAAAAAAAAAAAGTGTAACGTTGCTGCCGGAGACAGGAGCTAGCTACACTAACAAACTGGAGCCTAATTCCAGATTCCAGTTCCTTACTCTGGCAGAGACATTAGTCACTCTTGCACAATAAATGGGCACAAGTCCTGCCAACATAGTTCTGATTTATTTTTCAGAACAAAAACAATGTGAAACAACTTTTTAAAGAACAATCTGTATAAACAATACAAAACTTCATGGCATTTGTACTTACAGATTCCATAAAAGCAGTCCAGAACCTGCAAGAAGTAAGGTTTCAAATTTTCTTCACAGAGTATGCAACAGAGAAGAGGGCAATCCTTCCATACAGCAGTACTTAGTTCTAGAAACTAAGCCCCAGAACATGGCAAACAAGAACCAAATTCAGGAGAACCAAGTTGTGTATGTACCAACAGAAACTCCACGTTATACTCTAAACAAGACCACACTCTTTCCCCTTTTCCCAAAGCACAGATCCAGTGCTGAAGTCTCCACATGCCCAGAGGTAGGTCATCCTCTCATCCAAGAACTGTTCTTTCATCAGCTGGGCAAGTCCTAGGACAATAAATACCAGTCAACATTCCCACAGGGATCACTGAGCATTTTATTCCATTGTAGCATCTCCAAGCATTAAGAAGTCAATTGTTACTAGCCCATGTGTACAGTAGCCCTGAAAGAATTACCCAAGAGTTCTGTTAATTAGCATAAGTGGAACTGGCTTAGTAGAATTCCTCTAAAATTCAACTTCCTCACCTGGGACTTGGAAGAAACTGAATATTAAACAAGAATTTAATATTAGCAAGCCCACCTCAGAGTGGCCTGAAATTGCTCTTCAGACCACCTCCCTTCTTACATAAAGTCATTAATGTTACACAGTCTGTGTTTTTTCCAGCCCTGTTCTGGGAACCCAGGACTAGACATCTACTATTTGGCTTTGAAAAGTCAGTCCTCTGTCTTTTAAATTCACCATTTTCCTCCTCTGAGATTCCTGTTGCTTCTCACTGCATTTGCTTGCTCCCCTCTTCGTCCCCTCCTCACACCCTAGTCCCACGTGGAGGGCATTTCCGCCAAGAGGCTTAACCACACACAACACCTGCAGTGCATCGAGGCACACAGTGCTCCCAGCATCTTGTCCTTTGTTATCTTCCCTTGCCCCATCACTCTCACTTGGAATTGGGTCCTTACCAGTCCTGGAGTCCTGACATACAGCAAGATGACAGATACTGTACCCAGAGAAACCTCTCTCACTTGCCACTCCTGCCCCATCCCTCCAGCTCTTTAAGGTCACTAGAGTTTCACTGGAAGGAAAACAGTATCTCGATATAGGGCATTTTCTCTGGATGTAATCCAGACCTGTTTCTAAGCAGTGATTTTTTCCCCTCTTTGTGGGAACCCCTGTGGTCACTGGACTCGGATCACCTGCTTCACCCTCTACAAGGTGACAGTTCCACAACACTGACCTTGCTGGGAACAGCTGACCTGCTCCTCCAGGGCCTCTTCCAGCCATACTGCCCCTTTGCCTCCCCAGCTGCAGAGAGCACCAGCACCTCTTGCTCCTTGTCCCTCCCAGGCTGTTTGAGCTCGTATTCAAGAACTGGCTGAACACCACAAGTTCTATAGTGCAGCTGTGTTGCATGTAAGCAGAACATGGGATTCCCTGTTGTCCCCACAGCCATTAAGCACCTGTGGTACGATACATACATGTTGCTTTCCCATGTACCTGTTACGTATTTCAACATCCTGCTGCTCATGATGCTTCTTCAACTGACAACCCTAAGATCACTCAGAGGAATACAGATATGGAAGGTGTTCCCCTAATTTGTCAGGGCACAAATGGTACTGAAACACTGCTGAGAAGTCAGCCTAGTTCCTCCAGCATTTTGAGGCTGAACAGTGGAAGGGAAGGAAAAAAAAAAAAGAACCAAAAACCTCACAAAAATCCTTAACCTTTCCACACAGTAGCCCATTATCTATCTCCTACTCTCCTGTTCTGGGGGTCAAAAGAAAAATGCACATTCCAAAGATGCCCTATCTTCTCTCAGCTTAAGAATACCAGACGCCCAAATCAATTTTTGCTACTCTTACAGGAGCTGTAGCCACTTGAGCTTTTTCAGTTAGCTTGGCTGCAGTGATCTCTGCGAATTTTAATCAAATAACTCTTCACAAAATAGAGAAGCCTGCTCCTTAGAGGATATCAGCTTACAGACTGCTAACCAGAAAGTTAAAGAGCAGTAATTCTGAGGAAAACAGACATTTACCGACTAAAGGATGAGAAGACAAAGCATCAAGTGATGCTTAAGATATACACCTCATTTACTATATAACCTTGGAAGGCACATATCTTGCTCTGGCACCACAGGATTACAGTCTCCAGTTCAATACCCTGTTCACAGAGTTAGCTATGAGGTTGACTGGATTACTCATCTTCCCCCAACAACTTTGAAGAACCCAGGTTTTATTCAGTCAGGACGCTCAGAGCCACACAAGACAACTCGGAACCCATGACTCAGATGACACCCAGCCAGAAAACGTAGTCTGAATCAGGACAATCTGCCTCTCTCAAAGGCTGTCGCCAACTACAGTTTGGGATAAAAAAAAAAAAAGACACAGAACAGTCAAGTAACTTTCAGGATTACTGGAAATTCACCAGCAGCAGATTTCTAATCTAGCACACAACAGGAATCACTGTATTAAGTCAGCACTTAGTCACTGCCCTGGTTCATCCAGACTCATCTTACAGCTTCATTTATAAGGCTACCTCTTACTGCCAAACCTTCCAAAACCAGGGGTTCGCTGAGTATCTTGTGTTATACCCACAGCTTTGTGCTGACAGCCTAGTACCTACCCTGACCAAGAGAAAGGGGAGAAGTTTATGAAAAAAAAACAAAACAAAAAACTAGAGGACACTGCAGCTGATCTCTTTTCTTTGAAACTTTTAAAATTAATCATAGATAGAAATGCTTAAATGCTCTGGTGCACAGCACAGAGTTGTAGCAATCAGGATGAAAAAAGAATGGTTTCTAAAGTGAAAAAAATCCTCATACTTGATGTTCTGTGCTTTATTAGAGAAAAGCATCTTTGCTCCTGTTAAAATGCAACTGACTTCTACTCTGCTACTTGTCAGTCTATTACTATACCCACACAGCACTTCCTTTTATGTGTCCCTGATAGTAGAAACATGAAGTGATTATCTTTTAAGTATGCCTGTCTGTTAGTTGTGGTTCGGGGTGTCTAGCTGGATATAAAACCTACAGTTACTGAGATTTCTCATGCACCACAAAAACAAGAGATCAAACCAAGTCTTCTGGTTTCAAGGCTGCTATTTGAAGTAATAAAGTCTTTACATAGAGCTAATTAAAAAAAAAAAAATTCAAACTGAAACCCTACAGCCATTTCAAGGAGTGTTTGATCAGTTCATCTCTTTCATTTCCACCTAATGGCTACACAATCAAAAGAGAAGTGGAAGGGAAATGCACAGCCCTGAAGATGCCGAGTTGGAAGGCGTTCAAAGCATTTGCTGTTCCTACAGGTAGAAGAACAGCGCGCTCCAACCAGGACTCCACTCCAATGTTTGTTTCTTTCCCTTAAAAACAGGTTGGCAGCAGCTCAGCCACACAAAAGCAACACTTGCTCACTTTGAAGTTCAGACAGAAGTCTGTTGTAGCAGCTATTTTAATTCATGCTTCAGAAAGACAAGGCAGTTGAGCACCAATTTACAGTAAACAATATGCCAGGTCACAGGTCGTTCATAACCACAATCACCTTTACTCTGCACTAAAGCCATAATTAACTATTAATATTCAACTAAAGCTTTAAAATTTGTTTAAGCTGCTTTTTTTTTCTGCATGAAGAACTGTAGTTGCATCTTCCTTGGTTCCCCCTCTCCTGCCGCAGTCTCCAGAAGGGCTACAGGAAAGAACGTCGTATAGGCACCAAGCATAGCAGATGAAATTTTTGCTAAAGCACAAGGAAGCCGAAAAGAGCGTGCACTTAAAACACTGCTCCCGTCAGTTCAGCCCTCATTAAACTCATGCTTTGAATCAGCAGCTCCCAACAGTACTGCACTGAGATAACTCACAGTGAGAAGAAACTTCAAGAGAAACAATCAAATCATCAGCTTTGTGGAGAGCAGATAACCTAGGAGGCTGTTACATCCCAGTGAAGTGCCTTTAAGAGACAACAGCTACTTTCAGAGAAATGCAGCCTGCAAGTGCTTCTAACAGGAGGCAGAACACCTCATTTTCAGCACTTCAACTCAAACCTTATGGTCACTGACCATAGAGAAGAAAGGAATAATCTTGATTTGTTAGTCAGAAGGATACAGTACATCTTATACCACAGGTCCCCAAGAGCACTCCAAAGGAGCACATTTCATGCACACTTTATAGCACAGATCAACAAAGGAGCTAAAACCTTCCACAACAGCAATTGCCTGAGAAGTGCTCGTCGTTCAAGACCTGACAAGTCCAAAAGGAACTGCCACTCTGAAATAACAGCCTAGAGAAAAAACACCACCACCAGGACATGAACAAGCTCCTTCTCAAATGCATCATGTGGACTCCCTCAGAGGTTACTGACAGGCTGCAGATCTTCTGAACACAAGAAAAGCCCAGCTACAGCTTTATCAGCTAGCTGATAAGATGTGCTGAGTGATCCATCCTGATACAGTGAGAAGAAACAGCTGTTTACAAGACCAAAGAATCACGGTTTGTCAGAACGTTATTAGAGGGAATGCGACACATCCCCATGACATGGATTCCATCTCAGAGCATGCAACATTCCTTCAGAAGATAACCTAATTAGGATACCACTTATCTGCTATGAAAGCAATTTTGCTGTCAGCCATGCCTTCATTTGTCTCACCTAGGTGTTTAGGGATGTCCAACTGTTACTGCTTCAAGTGAAATCACTTATGGCCAAGATTACTGTGAAGCCTATCTTCAGGTAGTACAAGAGCATGCAGAAGCTGAGAGGCTCTGCAGGTCTGAAGGCTTGAAGAGGCTGACCTACGACTGCCAAGACTACCCCAACACAGGTTCAAGAGATGTCAAAACTCAAAAAGTGAAGGTGCAAGGAACAGACGCCTTACTCCTTGTTCATATCGAGCTATATCAACTTTCATTGTCTTCTGAAGATCTGTGCTTAAAATGTTTTTTTCTCCCCATGATAGCTCTTTTTTTTTTTTTTTAGCCAGTGGATCCATAATCCTCAGCCCTGCAAAGGATCCACAATGAGTCAAATGCCTGTACTCTAGAAAGACAATTCAGTGGAAGGAAAAATTAAGAATTAACCAGAGATCCTTAATTAGTCTTGACTCCAGAGAGCTTGAATGCTGATGACATGCACTATCAACCTGAACCTGAGGTGATGGTGAAAGGGTCTGTCAAATCTGCTCAGGTCTTTTGTGCAACGGGGATATCTAAGGCAAAGAGAAACACAGGAAGCAGAGCTCTTTCCCAGGCATTTCCAAAGGAAAATCCCCTAAAAGCAGCAACAAACCTTCCTCAGAGAGCAAGAGGTCTCATAAAACAGACAATTATGAGAAGGTGAAAGGAAAAAGATAAGCTCTTCAACACATGCTTCTGACTCAGTAAGGACTTCATACAGCAAGTGTGGGCTGAAATTGACCCATACAGCAGCTTCCAGTCCTTCAAGAGCTCAGATATCTTTAATGTCAATAATGCTCAGCATTCTGTCAAATCAACAGTTCCCCAATAAAGCATCATGGGTACTGGGAAAGGCACACGAAGGTCATACCTTTCATGTCTTCCCTTACTGCAAATAATCCTGCAGATCTGCAGACTAACTCACAGACCCTGTCTTAAGCAAAAAGCCTTCCCTAAAGCAGTATCCCCCAAATCTGAAAGCCTTGTTAGTACCTCCCACCTCTTGGTACAGAGGACCATGAAAGTTGTCTTGTTGCTATCACCAGTGTCAGACATAGCAGTGAATGCCCTGGTGCTGTTCAAGCAGTGATGAGCCTCAGATCTCACAACAGGCTGCGCTGTGTCACTGCTGATGGCTACACCTCATTACGAGGCTGCACATCACGAGCAATGCTTGGTAGCTCACAAGCAGGGGAATATAAGGACACTTATGGGGGTCCTTAGGACTCTTTACTCTCAGCTGTCTCTGCATCATCACAGGTATCACGATACCTGCTTAGAGCATTTTAAACTCCTCTAAAGTTTGTCTGCGTTTCACCACGTACTCCACTAGAGTGGAAAGCTCACAAGAGCCCTGACCACTGCCAGCATCCCCTCATGATCAGGCAGCACCTTGCCAGGAGCCTAGGGTGTCAGGTCATTAGAAGTTTAGTCTTACTTGAACAAAGTGATGTCTGTGGAATAAACGAAAAAAAATGTGGAAAGCCCCTAAAAAATAAGCCACCAGGGCATGGTTTGCACCACCATCATCTGATGTTTTTCTGCTGTGTTGAAATTACCTTGTAGTGTGCTGCAGCTCCTCTGCACTCTGAATCCTGCCACAGGCTCTGATGTCTGGTCTCAGTGACAGAGTCCTCAGTGCAGAACCATGCTGAAGCAGCAGCAGCAGAAAACACGCACACCCACACCCCATGACGTCAACTGATCCCAGTGGAGGCAGCACGCATGGCTAAAACAGACAGGCCACATCTGACCCAAGTACAAGCACAGAGATTTAGATCACTGTGTTTCTGCTCAGGATAAGTTGTCACTGAAATAACCAAGCAGCGAAGAGCATCCTTCACTCTTTGGAGGCAGTAATGCCTTTCAAGCTCAAAACAATACATGCTTCTTTACACAGGCACGGTTACAGTTTTCCACACTCAACACTCCTCCAAGCTGCCTGACTAGAAGAACAAGCACACAACAGCATATGGAAAAGGGCCATTTGTTTTGCTGTATAAAGCTGTGCATGACATTAAAATCCTCAGATTTAAGACTAAAACAAACAGATATGATAAAGACATTTCTTCTGCTAGCCCAGAGAGGAAGTCTGTAGCACCCCACATCAGCAGGACTGGTGGCCAGGCATGCCAGTTCTGCCTACCTACTGTATGGGATGGCATATGCACATGGCAGCCAGGGAGAGCTGCTCACCATCTGTAATACTGCAAGAACTAGGAAAGGCTGTGGATGTGGTCTACCTTGACTTCAGCAAGGCTTTTGACACCGTTTCCCACAGCATTCTCCTCAGGAAACTGGCTGCTCTTGGCTTGGACTGGCGCACGCTTCGTTGGGTTAGAAACTGGCTGGATGACCGGGCCCAAAGAGTCGTGGTAAATGGAGTCAAATCCAGTTGGAGGCCGGTCGCTAGTGGCGTTCCCCAGGGCTCGGTGCTGGGGCCGGTCCTCTTTAATATCTTCATCAATGATCTGGATGAGGGGATCGAGTGCACCCTCAGCAAGTTTGCAGATGACACCAAGTTAGGTGCGTGTGTCGATCTGCTCGAGGGCAGGAAGACTCTGCAGGAGGATCTGGATAGGCTGCACCGATGGACTGAGGTCAACGGTATGAAGTTCAACAAGGCCAAGTGCAGGGTCCTCCACCTGGGGCACAACAACCCCAAGCAGAGCTACAGGCTGGGAGATGAGTGGTTGGAGAGCTGCCAGGCAGAGAAGGACCTGGGAGTGATGGTTGATAGTCGGCTGAATATGAGCCAGCAGTGTGCTCAGGTGGCCAAGAAGGCCAACAGCATCCTGGCCTGTATAAGAAACAGTGTGACCAGCAGGGCTAGGGAGGTGATCGTCCCCCTGTACTCGGCTCTGGTGAGGCCGCACCTCGAATACTGTGT
>CM021783.1:379195-393416 GCA_011076525.1 Nettapus auritus
TCGATGATCTTGAGGTCTCTTCCAACCTAGAAATTCTGTGATTCTGTAACTAGAAATGTCAGTGGGGGCTTTTGTGCCTCAACAACAGCACAATTAAGCAATAATCTGATCCCAGGCACAGTCACCTGCAGCAGACTGCCATCCAAAAACTGTTTGGTTACTACCTACTTGAGGTTATGTTTCTCCAATTTTCCCTTTTGCTTGTCAAACTACAAAATTTTTACTTACACTTCATATTGCTTTTCACAGCTGAAACACAAGGTAGAGAAAGGAGACTTTAAGATCTTCCATGAAATGCCATTTTTAAAAATAACCACGCATCTCCTTGCTGCTGGAAGCAAAGGCCAGTAACTCTGAAGGCTCTGCAAAACTAACATTTTCTTCATAAAGACATTTACATCTTAGACACAGACCATCGCCCTTCAAATTCTACCCGCATGGTAAGCCACGTATTATCATAGTAACGGAAAGAACCCAGCATCTTTTTCACTGGTTTGTAACAGCAGCATTGAAGTTAGCATGTTTTACCTTCCTGCTGCTGGCAGAAGGTCTGAGAAATAAAAGCCCACACAGGAATATTCACCAGGGGCTCAGCCTGTCCTTTCCAGGGCAAGCATGCTGTGCAGGCCCAGGCAGAAGCTTGAGGAAAAACACAGCCATGAACACCTTCCTATCTCACCAGGGAGGCTCAGGATTGAGCACACAAAGGGCAACACCAGGTTTTAGATATTCACTGAGTTTCAGAGCAGATGGTCTTGGGCTGGGCCCTGAGGCACCCCTCCAATGAAACTAGAGTATCAGCACTTCACCAAGGCCTTGGAGGATGGGCAATGCAGGGATCTCCCTCCTAGTCTGGACAACGTCACCCCTAGTACATTAAGTGCCCTCACCAGGGACTTCTGTAAACACGTCTTCATGATTAAGTGTCAGGAGGACGGAGTCAGGCTTTTCTCCGTGACATCTATTGATAGGACAAGGGGCAATGGGTGCAAGCTGGAACACAGGAGGTTCCACTTAAATATGAGAAAACTTTTTCCTTGGTTAGGGTGACAGAGCACTGGAACAGGTTGCCCAGGGGGCTGTGGAGTCTCCTTCTCTGGAGACATTGAAAACCCGCCTGGACGTGTTCCTGTATGACATGATTTAGGTGTTCCTGCTCCAGCAGGGGGATTGGACTAGATGATCTTTCAAGGTCCCTTCCAATCCCTCGTATTCTGTGATCACAAAGAGTAAATCAGAGTACAAAGAGCACAGGAGCTCCTGTTGGTCCCTGCCCTCAGTTCCCTCTACACCATCTTTTAGCCCGACCTGTTGTCACAGCGTAACAAACCAGGGACGTATTTCCAGTACATCAGAAGAGAAGCATGGCTAGCAGGGGATCCATATGTGGAGGTGGAATCATTTCTCCACCCCTGGTTTCTAGAAGAGACCATGGCCTACCAATCTTAAAGAGAGGTAATACAGATACTACCAGACATGAATTGCAGAACTCCTGTCAAAGAAAAAAAAAGAGATGCTACAGGAAGAAAGATCTAGAGTGGAAAAACATTCAAAAACCCAACAAAACAACCAACAACCTTAAAGCTTTTCTCCTTCCTCTGCTTAGTAAGGAGAATACTTAATTAAGTCATCCTTCAAGCCTTCCCACCAGCTCTATTGATGCTCAGCATAAAGCAGATGCTTAATTTCCTTTGCAGCACAGGACATCTCAGTGGTACAATAATTTGCATATTCAGAAAGTGAAATTGCTGGTTCTGTTGTTAAGCTGTACACCGTGGGTAGGGACAGCAACAGCAGGAGGCACATTTTAGATCTTCAGCTTAGCAATAAAGGAGAGCAGTAAGGGAAGGAGGAAGCTGGTGCTTACTTAGAAGTCTGGAGCCTTCCCAATGCAGGAGTTTTGATTCTACTATCCACATACTACTCAGTTTATTTGCAAGTCTCTTTTAGCTTATTAGGTCAGTTTAACTGGCAACTGATGCTGATTTTAAGCCTAATTACAGTCACTTCTACCAGGTGACACAACCCCAATTCTGCAGCCAATTCTCACCAATTAATGACTGCAGAATTGCTAGACCCTGCTATTCATAGCAATCTCAAGTCTGACCTTAGTTTCCTGCCATAATTTCAGCATTACTTGTTTGCACTGGAACATTTCCCTGCATGCTCTCAGCTGCCAAGACTACTTCTCCTGTGTACTGAAATTGAGATACACATTAGAGGTAAGCCTTCAGCTTTGTCTCATCTTTAATTAAAAAAGCATAAATATTCATCTTTCTGGGATGAAGCTACCACCAAGGACCCTCTAATAGGTCCCAGACATTTCTAGGGAATTTGTCTGTGCTTCATGATTAAGTTCTCTTTATCACAGACCACAGCAATACAAAACCTTTCACCAAAACCCCTCACTTTTCAATGGAACAGAAACTCCACTAAGCCAGTGGTCCCAGTCTACGGTTCAAGGTCATCAAAGGGGACTTACAGCTATGCACGTACCAGGTAAAGTGGCTTGACACATGCTGCACGATACAAGGTGTACAGAGACAGGCAAATAGCCCAAACTTGAAGACATGCAAGCAAGAGGCCCCAGGCCACTGTGTTTGCAAGGGACTGCAGCAGGACAGATTTAAAACAGCATTTGTGCTTCTATTTCTACCCCTGAGTATTTCTGGATTCCTCAAAGAAGCATCAGGAACAGCCTCACATTTCACCGAATAAAATGTTTATACTGACATAAAACTCCACTAAAAGGAAGAAAGTGTGTTCTGAGCAAGACGATGCTTGTGGCAGTTACAGGACCTACACTATGCAGTACGAGAGACACATACCAGGCAGAATGACTATATTCAGGTGCATCTGGTTTTTGAGTGTCATTGTGGAAAACACAGAACAGCAGCCCTGGGTTATCAAGCAGAGACAAACCAACCACTTTCCCCATAACAAAGCAACCACTGCACATATCAAATCTTACAGCAAAGCCACCTGGGCAGGAGCACTGAACCAGGAGATATGGCAGTGAGTCAGGACAGGGAGAATGCCACAACTACAGCAGAGTCACTCAACTGGTAAGCTGGACATGGGGTCAGACCAACGCTGAACAGACCTGCCAATTGGTATGCAGAAGTTTTCCTGAACTGTTGCAGTTCCACTGGATCATTAGCCATGAGCTACAGGCAGCATTCACAGGCCATCTACTCACTAAATGCTTAAGACAAAGGATAAAACAGGCATGCCAGACTGACTGAGTACAGCTTGTGCCCTAAACTGAACTAGTACAAAGTTGTCAGAAAACACTAAGGAATGTTTTGCCTCAATTCTGGCTAGATAGTGGTGCCTTTGAGAGAAAGCAGGAGCTCCAGTTGGAACTGCTGTGCTCCTCTCTGAATACTATATTTTTCTTTTAAACGCAACACACACCAGCAAGAGATTTTTCTTTACAAGGAATTAACAAAGAATTGTTATGTAGGTGACAGTGATGTAAATTTGTCTGGAATACTTTAAAAAACAACTTCAAGGAAGGTCAGGATCTTTGACTGACAGCTGTCAACCAGCTGTTTAAGTAGGCAGAGCTCCAGGGAAGCGCTGTGTATTTGCATCAGTGCAAATATACAGAGCCAGTGGAGAAAATCCTGCTGACGGATAGTTATGCCTAATTTTAAAGGCTGCCTCAGACAAAGGCTTCTCCTTTGCACTTCTCAGTCTCCATGAACTGAAGACTTCTTTTTTACTTGCAACAATAGCTATTTTCCATTGTACTGTGTGGAAATTGGTATCTTCACCAACCTCTCTTTGGGAAAGAAGAGGCTACATTGCTTTACCACGGGATGACCTTCCTGCTGGCCGAGCAGGTGACTCTGTACGCTCAGAGCTCTACTAGGACGCAGGGCCAGCTGATGCACAGACTGACACAAGAAGTTCCCCGGGTCAGGCACTGCTACGTACTACAGTCAGAAACCAGAGAAGTCATACAGGCTTTCCAATTGCAAGTCTCTAAAACTCAGTAAACTGAGACTCAGAGCCTCCTCGGCAAGTCTGCAGCCACAGACTTCCTGCACACAGTGGCAAAACCACAGCCAGTCACAAACCCCTTTTCATAGTGACATGCCTGGGGGTAGGTACCTGCTAACAGATCTGACAGTCTCATCCTGAATCCAGAGAATTTGTGCTCTGAGGCAGCTCAGCAACATGCAGCTATAATCGGGGCACAGGGGAAACAGGATGGGTAAAGACTACAGCAAAGAGGCACATACAGCCAGAAGAGGGGTGTGTTGCTTTAGGAAGCAGGGATTCAGTCAAACCTCTTCCTCAAATACTAGGTTAGCTTCCTCACAGCCACAGACAAGAGAAAAAGGCAACCTTAAAATACCACAGCTGAATCCTGCACTCACACTTCTGATGATGGCAAGGCTGCTAATACTCATTTTCAGCAAGTACAGAGATACTGCCTGTATTGTTTGAGATAGAACGGCAGCAACCTCTGACAGATCTGAGCTGGTGATGCTTTCTGACAGAAGGCTGCTGTCATTTTCCACAACCCTTTCCCTAGGGCTTACCCTGAGGCAAGAGACCAGTGAAGGTTTCCAAGGCTTCCATTCCCCCTTATACCCTGGCAAAGGTTTTGACCAAAAAAAAAAGATCAAAGAGCCTTTGTGCATTTATAAACCTGTCAATTTTGCTAGAAGATTTAAGGCTTTAAAGAGTCCAAAACATCTATTTGAAAATTTCTATACAAACAGGTTTTTTAATATTTAAAAAAAGAGAGAAATAAAATATTTAGATTTTTTTCTGAAGTAAGGCATTCCAGCAGCTCCAGACAGGCGTGCTAGAGGGGAGGAGGAAATCCAAATCTTAAGATTGACAGAAATATTTTTTTGTTGTTTTGTTTCTTTTAATTGGCAGAGAAACAAGACTACAAAGCTGTTTCTCCCCCGGCTCTAACAAGGACTAACGGGGATGAGCAGCACAGGAAACAACAAAACCAAACTTATTCAAGTGTTGCCAGTTTCAGGTTCCTGTCCCATGCCAGCCCACCTGGCAGGAAAGATCCCCCAAGCACACAGTGCAGTAACATTTCACCCTGCTGTCCTACCCCTTCCCCTCCACACATTCCCATTAACTTACCTTTTGTCACCAAAATCCTCACAGGCAGAAGAGAAGCAGGCTTCCCCCCCCACCACCAGAAAACCCAATCCAGAGAAGACAGGGGCTTTAGGAGACCTCAGCCTTTTCACAACTTGATTACCTTTTTCTGGTCATGCATGAGAAGAATTGAGACTGGCAAGCATCCGGCAGCACATTTCTTTCTCCCTTTCCATGTAGTCTTTATAGCAGCTGGAAAGCAGAGCACAAACATGGGAACCATGGGCTGTGAACTGCCCACCCAACTGCCAGTGCCACAACCAGAAAAAAAAAATATATACATACACTCACATTTTTTAAATAAACTAGCCTAGCATAAGAGTGTGCTGCTAGAAAAGGAGCAGCTGTTCCAGCCTCTTCCTTCTGCTATGTCCAGGAATTAATTCTGCCTTATTCCCAGACCTTGGCTCCCTTCTCTGGTGGTGCCTATTAGCTACTAAGATCATCTGATTTCTGGTAGCCCGATGCTTTCTGCTCTAGTTTTGCAAGTGTGAGATGATGCAGAGGAACCCCCAGCTGTATCCTGAGGTCTATTATGGTGCCCCCTCATTTGCACCATTCCTTATGCAAGCCATTACAGTGCCTAGCAGCACATGGCCCAGGGGCTACTTGGCAAACTGCTGCTAACGGCTATCTACCACTGACCCTCTGAATCTGGGCAGAGGATGGGTAAGAGACAGCAAGGATGCACGTCCAGACTGTGTAGACGGCAGGGCAAATGCTTCCTCCTCTCATCTTCCTGCCAGCATCACATTTACGTGTCTAAAGCTATGCAGACCACTCCATTTTAATTACTGCTCCTCCCAGCACCAGCATGGCCAGGAGGAAGCACAGCACCCTCCTCGCCCTGTGCGCCACTGACAAGGCCTCACTGGTACAGAATCCCCGAGACAGAGGGTGACCCAGTTTAGGCACTGCCCCAGGGATCAATGGCTGGGCAAAGGGGCAGCTCCACTGCATCTGCTACTGTACAGGGTCAAAAGCAGTTTTTGTTATAACGCTATAAACCGCAGGAGTGCGATGCTGGTAATGCTCTTAGCCCCAAGAGCAGCAGAGGTGTGTGCCCACAACTCTGAAGTATTTCATTCAATGAAACTTCAGCACAGCACATCTTTGCTGTGAAGACGTTCAGACAGACGTTGTCACAGCTATCCACACTAAGATCAGTGACACAGGCATACCTAGGCACGTCTACCAAAGTTGGAAATCCAAAAGCCTCTTTTGGAACAGAGGCACAATTTCATATCAGATGTCAGAAGAACCCTGTTTTGTTCTGCATTTGATATAATGCATGTCTTCTTAAAAAAAAAAAAGAAAAAAAGAAAAAGCTGCCAAAGGCAGCAGCAGAATTTGCACCAAGACCACTACAGCTGGCACCAGATATGTTCCACAAGATACTTGCCCAGGGTTCTGCCTGTTTTTCTCAGGTCAAAGTGAATTTTGCCAAGAACCCAGCTTAACTGTTAAATGGGTACTTTTTGAAGTTCAGTTTTATGCACCAGAAGGTAGCTATTGATTAACTTTGCAAAAAGGAGTGTTGTAAGTGTATTCAGTAAGGAAGTGAAAAGCTTTTAAGAACAAGATTTTGATTCATATTCCATTTTTGAAGCCTTTGCCAGATCCCATTACAGGTTTTCACAGGCAAGGCAGCATTGTAACATTACAGAGATCCAGACTGAGGTGTGGCATGACTAACACCACCCGATATCTTCATCTATTACATACTAATTCCACTCTTTGTCATTGTAAAAGCAACAAAGTCACCAATTTTAACTGGCAGTGAAGCAGAGACTCCAAGACAGATGCTTAACACATACCTAGCTTACTGCAACACACTTGAGTAGTACATGTTGCTACCTCCAGACCCAGAGCTGACAAGCCTGCCTGTTGCTTCCCTGAAGGCAGAAAGCCTTGTTGCTTCCTGGCAGAACAAGCTCAAAATTATTAGCAAGTTTTTTCTTTTACCAGCCAATATATTCTGAACGAGTCTAAGACAATGCACAAGGCTTCTAGAATCAGGACATTTAATACTGTATCATGGGTCCTTGATACCACCTGCAAGCTGATCCTCCAAGCGCAGCCACCCAGCGCCACCTGATAACTGCATTCACCTAGCATTTGGTAGCAAGGTACTTGGGCAGATAGATGAGGATGAGTAGAAGTAGCTTACTTCAGATTTCCAGACCAGCAGCTATTACTGCCTTCAGGTTACACATACTCCTGAAGTAAGGGAAGGAATCTGAAGACATGTTATTACAGACCGTTACAGGTGATTTGGACATAGAGGACAGATGTACAAGTACAGCGCTCTAGCAAAACGTCACCCAGGGAAGACCCACACAACTGGCTGCACCAGCCACGTCAACTATTCCTATTAGAGATGGGACCGCTCCCTACAAACTATGCTGCAAATGCCCAGCAGCAACAGAAGAGCCTTCCTATTCAGGGGCTCCTTTGGGATCTCTGAAGTTGGGTCTTTGTCACATTGTGTTTGAACAGTGCCAAAGTACAGCACACGTTTTTGGGAACCAGCAACTGCTTTTGCCAGTTTCAAACAAAAGAACAGAGTGAGGACAGAGACTAGCGTTAAGTCATGTTTTCAGGGGGCGAGGGCATGACTAAGGCTGGCAGGATTGTGCTGTACTCAGCCTGTGGGCAAAGGGAAAGTTTGCCTTTGGGATTGCTCATTAATCACCACCAAGGCAGCAAGAAATTCACTTTTAAGATCCTCCCACAGTTGAACATCAGTATTTGTAGTTTTGTGCAATTAAACTCTGAAGCACTTGCAGCGCAACAAAAATTGCTGTAAAAAACTGTAAAAAACTGCCAACACATCTTAAAGTGAAAATCTGTATTAATGGAGAACATTATCTTGAGTGCTAGGCTACTGCATTTCATTGGTTTTGAGGCATTTCAGCAGCTCCCTACCTCCATGCCATTAGCCTGACCACCTATCAGCCCGACTTGATCACACATCCCTCTGCGCAAGAAACCTTCTGGGAAGAATGGATGCTCTCAGCTTCTCATGTATCACCTGTAACCACTGTGTGCAAAACCTCTGAACCAACCTTCCCCACACTAAAGGAGCCTCTGCATTTTCCCAAGTCACTTACCCAACAGTCTTTCTTTAAAAAAGTTAGATCAAACACAAACACCAAAGTATTTTTGAGTGGCTGTTTCCAGCCTGTCTAAGCACTCCTTCCACAAGAAGAGGAAGGAGTTCTCACCTTGCCAACTTTTTCAGCTCATTGTTAATGTCGTTGTTAAACGGCTCTATATGCTGAGCTCTGACCAGGAAGTCACGGGCCTTTTTGTATTCTGTCATGCAGAGACAAGCCTGCCATTGAAAGAAGACAGATGTACCGTAAGATAAATATAGACTCACTGCTGCTCTTCAGACTGAAATATGTATGACTACAAGCATTTCTAAGACAGATCTAGGTAGCTCAGAAATCCCTCGAGAAAAGACTTGTGACAGATTCACAGAACCAGATTTTCTGAAAGGTCAGACGCAGAAAAATCAGACTGCTGCAGGAGCTTAGGCATTAATGTAGTGGCTCTCAGTTTATTCTAGGTGCTCTCTACAGGCAGAGACTTTGTGTCATTGCTTGATGCAGTTACCAGAGAAATTTATTTTTGCCCACCTGGCCACACCTGAACAGCGCTTTGGTGTTTCTGTGGTCAATCTCCAAGGCCTTTTCCCCATACTTCAAAGCTCGGTCAGGAAGTTCCAGCTTCAGGTAGGTAACTGAGAGATTCAGGAGCACCAACAACTTGGAAGCATTAATCTGACACTGCTCTGCCTCATTGGAAGGGCTGCGACCGAGGATGGAATATGCCTGAGAAGACAGGGAAAAGGACTAGTGCACACCAAATCTCCTATGGAAAATGAGAAATCCATCCCAATCAGCTACATCCATGTTTCTATTTATCTTGTTTAGTTAATAATAATCAAAACCCTAAATATACTGCACAGCATTACCCGCACGACTAGCCAACTCAGACACAAGACGACAGCAAACTTATCGAGGAACTAGAGGGCAGCAGAAAAAAATTACACCTGGTACCCGGACTAAGGATAACAGAGGAAAAGCAGTATTTTAGGAAGAAAGAATTTAATGTTTTTTCTGTTAAAAATACCAAGAGAAAGCAATCTTAAATGGAGGGAGGAAAAACGTCTCAAAGCCTCACTGCTTTTGAAACAAAGACAAATGCATTCCAGTTTGGGAACCTGAGTATTTTCCTGCCCAGACATGCTGTGGAGTCTCCATCCTTGGAGATGGTCAGAACCTGAACGGACACAATCCTGGGCAACCTCCTGCTCTTGATGACCTTGAGAAGGGGTTGAACTGGACCATTTCCAGAGGTTTCTTCCAACCTCAAGTATTCTGTAGTTCCCAAATGGGAGGCTAGAAGTTCAGTGCCCAGGTGCTGGTGATACCTCTGTTCCCAGAACATGGAGACTCTAGATGACTTTCAGCATTAAGCAGGATTCTGCTGCGATACGAGGCTGTACTGCCTTATCTCTCAGCAAGAGCTGCCGTGAAGGCCGAGAAAGGCTCCACTGTAGCAGTCCATCACAAAAGCCACTCAGGGCTCACACAGACACTGAGATGCACTCTGCCTCAGCTAGAGCCCACAGGGAGCAAGCCTGAAGGAAAAAGGCTCTGTGTATTTCCGCCAACCCTCCTCTCCATTTACTACTGCTGTTCACACAAACTCAAGTGTTTCAGACCACTTCTTAAATAACAAACTGAATATACTGAATATATAATTAAGTTGTATAATATTTGAATTGTACTCATTACTGTGAGCTAGCACTACGTAATTACAACTTTCGCAGCCCACAGACAGAAGGTATTTTTCTGGTGTCATACCCTTTTGTATCGCTCTTTGGCACCCTCAAAGCACTGCTTACGGTAGAGGTAATTGCCAAACTCTCTCTCCGTGTCTGCCACTTTCAACACCTTTTGTAGAGGAAAGGTATCCTGCTGCTCCTGTATAAAGAAACACAGGAATTTCAGCTCAAACAAAAGACAACAAGCAGAGATCACAGGCAGGATTCCCCTGCCCAGTCCCTTTCCATTCACAAGGCAGGAGTCAGACCACTGCAAGGTCCCCTGCAGTGTCCAGCCAGGCCACCACAATGGAATTTCCCTTCTCCAGGCTGAAACATGCCACTGTTCTGTCAGTAACTCCTACTGAGAAGTGCTACAAAACAGGTCAAGAAGCTCAACAGGACAAAAAAGATTCACGGGGTGGGGGTTCAGAAATTTGTTCTTAAATCCTGCCCAATGCTCTCACCTGCTTAGCACAGAACAGGCCATAAATACAAAACCACTATTCCTGGCACAAAAGGTGAAGCTGTTTGACAGGCTGCGTTACTCTACTGGTGCCACATCACCCTGGGTGGCAGCCTCATGCCAACTCTGAGACCAGCCTGACACCGCACAGGACACCAAGCCAGCAAAGAAAAAGAAGAACAGCAACAACAACAACAACAAAAGGACAGGTTTTCCCCTGGGTCTGCAACTTGGAATCAGCTCAAGGAGAGGAGTAAGCAAGAAAGGCTGGACAACAGGCAAAACAGGGAGTATGCTCTCCCCTGCACAACAGTGGTTTGATCTCAGGGTTGCATCTGGCAGAAGTGGCCTCTGCAGGAGCAGCGAGGGAATAAGGAGGGCCTCTCTCCACCAGCTTTGCTGCCTGTGCCCCAATCACTGACCCACAACCACAGCCCAAAGCCTTTTAAGTGAAAAGGGGGAATTAACAATAACACCACGGCTTACCAGGGAGGAAAGTGAACAGTGAAGGAGCACTTGGGAAAGCAGCCAAGAAGCAAAGACAAAGGGTGGGGGGTGGGGGACACTTCAACACTGCAGACTTAAAAAGGATTTTGTTTTTAAAGTGACAGTTAGTTACTGTTCCTGCCACTCCAGAGAACTTCCTGGAAGCTGGTGCCCTCTAGTGAAACCATGAGGTTTTTTGTTCAGCTAAAAATACAGCTAAGCTGTTCCACGGACTCCACGGCAGCGGAGCAAAGGCAGCACCCAGCCTCTCCCTCTACCCTTGTCAGTAAGCAGGGCAAGGTGTGCCAGGCGAGCGCTGATGGGCACACGTTTGCATCTGGCTGGAGCCAGCAGCCCAGGGCCTGCATAACTTCACCTCCATTGAAGCTTAACAAGCATATGTAACACATGATAGACACGCAGCAGCTGAAGGGAAAGACAGCAAAGGCTGAGTCTCCAGGTTTATGCCTCAAGCCTTATTAAGGCAACTCACAGCAGTCAATGCAAAGAATGCATCAGAATCAGCAGAATCTAGGAAGTCCAACATCTCCACTTCGAACAAGACTGTAGCATTTGGCGGAATCAGAGGAGGACAGCCCAGCTGGCCGTAGGCATAACCCGGCGTGAAGACAAATCTTGCCACCTCTCCCTTCTTCATTGTGAGCAGGCCAATTTCCAGGCCCCTCAGCATAATGTCTGTCACAACAAGAAATGGAAGGCCATGAGAACCCCAAACCCAGAATCTACCCTCAGGCTCCAAATAACAATTTCTCTTAAGGTCTACACAGAAAAGCCCTGGTGTTCACATACCACCAACTACAACAGTCAGTTCCCCACAGTTATGACAACCCACAGCAAACACTGTCACACATCTCAAAATCACCTTGATATTTGGATAATTGAGGCTATCAAGGCATCCTGTGGAACCAAGCAATGTCTCCTCTCTGGTGATTTTAAAACATCGAAATCTGTAGCTGCTACAGTAGGGCAGACAGTAAGCACCCGCGCTGCTACCAACAGCGTAAGTCCGGCTGCTCACTCCCATTGTCAGGAGGGGTGCATGACTATCAATTCTAAATTGACCACCACCTACCTGAAGGATGCTTTTTGACCCCCTTCAGTAGTTTTAAGGGTCTGTGTCCCCCACCCCACCTCAAAAAAAAAAACAAAAAAACAAAAAACCACCTGAAGATACTAAAGTGCATTTAAATTACCACGTCTTAACCGGCAGATCCTTATGACCCTGTAAATCCCAGGACAAGCCTACCTTTTCCAAGTTTCATCAACCTAGGAAGCTTCGTAGTGCAGTTTGTGCAGAAGGGCTCATCTGCATGTTCCAGGTACCCAGAGTACTTCACTGCACAGCCCAAAACACGGAGCAGGAAGAAGAGAAAAGCAAAAGTTTGATTTCACGTCCAGAAACACCATCACAGAATCACAGAACTGTAGGGGTTGGAAGGGACCTCGAAAGATCATCGGGTCTAACCCCCCTGCCAAAGCAGGTTCCTCAGAGCAGGCTGCCCAGGTAGACGTCCAGATGAGCCTTGAGTATCTCCAAAGAAGGAGACCCCACAACCTCTCTAGGCAGCCTGTCCCAGTGCTCTGTCACCCGCACCGTGAAGAAGTTCTTTCCCATGTCGGTGTGGAACTTCCTGTGCTCTATCTTGTGGCCATTGCCCTTTGTCCTATCCCCACAAATGACTGAGAAGAGGTTGGCTACATCCTTCTGTCTCCCACCCCTCAGATATTTGTACACATTGATGAGATCCCCTCTCAGTCTTCTCAAGGCTGAACAGACCCAGGTCTCTCAGCCTTTCCTCACAGGGAAGATGTTCCAGGCCCCATATCATCTTTGTGGCCCTCTGCTGGACTCTTTCCAGGAGATCCCTGTCTTTTTTGTACCAGGGAGGCCAGAACTGGACACAGCACTCCAGGTGAGGCCTGACCAGGGCAGAGTAGAGGGGGAGGGTCACCCCCTTTAACCTGCTGGCCACGCTCCTTTTAATGTGCACCAGGATCCCATTGGCCCTCTTGGCCACCAGGGCACAGTGCTGGCTCATGGCCAACCTGTTGTCCACCAGGACCCCCAGGTCCTTCTCCTCAGAGCTCCTCTCCAGCAGGTCAGCCCCCAGCCTGTACTGAAACATACGGTTGTTCCTTCCCAGGTGCAGGACTCTACATTTGCTCTTATTAAAGCACATCAGCAGCAGCACACTGGGAGGTAATTTTGCAAGCACACTTCTATCTTTCCTTCCCCCATATTTCTGCTGAGGGGACAAACAGCCGCACCTTTGTACCAAAAAACTGGTCACATGCAAGGAGCCACGTGGTGCTGAATGTGTTTTAACACCAACACCAAACAAAATCGCTACTTTGCGGTCCCAATTTCTATCTAAGCAGAAAATGCAGTTTTGTCTCAAGAACTGGTGAGCTGTGGGCAGGAAGAGAATGGAAACCTCCAGCCTAGAAATTCAAATGCCCCAGTCATCCGGGGAAGGATGTAACAAAGTCATTCCCAAACAGAACTTGAGCCCTGAAACAAAATACAATAGAGACAACGTACCCTCAGTACTCTGCCACTGTCTGGGGAATGGTATGGCTAACTCCAGTTGTAATTCAATTAGAAAAAAACACTACGATGGGCTTCCCTTGTCACACAACTAAGCCCTTGCACAGGAGCCACTTTCAGCTTCAAACTTCTTTGTACTGTGAACGTAGCTGGGACCTAGAAAAGCGGCTTTGCTCAAGGTCAGGATGCCCTCTCACTTAAGGCCGGCCGCAAGAAGCAAAACAGACTATCCCAAGTGCTACAAAACCTGCTAAGAAAGAGCGGGAGGTCTCTGGAACAGGAAGACTTCCTACCGCAGGGCGGAAGCGCTCCGAAGCGCTCGCCCTGACCTAACGCGAACCCCGTGAGGGGCACCCGGCTGCCGGCCCAGCCCCTCCGAGCGGCGGAGCTGCGGGCGGCCTCCCCGCTGCTCAGCGCCCCGCACGGCGCCGGCCCAAGGCCGAGCCCCCGCAGCGCGTGGCGAGAGGCGGGGGCGGGGCCGCGACGGCTCCCGGGGTCTCCGGCCGGGGCTGCCCCTGAGCGGCCGGGAGCGGTACCTGCCACGGTGGCGTCGGGAGGCACGGGCTGCCCGGTGCCGGGACGCAGCTCCTCCTTGAGCACCCCCCCGTCACCGCTGAGATCCCGCAGGCCCCGGGCCCGCGCCGGCCCCCGGCCCGGCGACTCCGAGCGCCGCGGCCTCGCCCCGGGCCCTGCCCGGACCCCGCTGCCGCCGCCGCCGCCCTGC
>CM021783.1:398416-415705 GCA_011076525.1 Nettapus auritus
GGGGGGGCCCGGGGAGCCCGCGGCGTCCGTGACCGCCCGGTGCCGCCCCGCAGCACGCCCGGCAGCTGTACGCGCTGGTGGCCGAGACCCTGCGCTACTCCCCGGTGCTGGAGGCGCTGCTGGATGGCGCCGCGCTGCTGCGGGCCGAGAGGAGGCTGCCGCTGCCGCTGGCGAAGGTGAGGGGCCGCGGGGCGGGCCCGGCCGCGGGGGGGCCCGGCCGCGGGGCCGCGCGGCGCTGACGGCTCCCCGCAGGTGCTGGTGTACGACCTGCTCTTCGGCAAGGGCCTCAAGTGCGGGGGCCGCTGGAAGGCGCTGGTCCGGCGGCACCGGCCGCGGCTGGAGGCCGAGCTGGCCCGGCTGAAGGTGCGGCGCGGGGTGAGCCGCAACGAGGACCTGCTGGCGCCCGCCCCGGGAGCCGGCCCCGCAGGTGAGCGGGGCGGGGGCCGGGCTCTCCCCGCGGCGGCGGGGCCGGGCCGGGTCCGATCCCCCCCTCCCCGTGCTTCGCAGCCCCGCGGGTCCCCCGCTACGTCCGGGTCAACACCCTGAAGACGCGCGTGGACGACGTGGTGGACTTCTTCAAGCGCCAGGGCTACTCCTTCCTGGGCAAGGCGGGCAGGTGAGCGACCCCCTGCCCCGACTCGCATCTCGGTGGGGCGCTGGGGGGCGGGCAGCGAGCTCCTGCGGGATGAAGGCTGCCGAGCGATGGAGGGGCGATGCCGCTGCTCACGGTGGCTGGGTCAGGGTCTCCGCTGCCCTGTTCCCTGCTCCTGCCTTCTGCCTCTCTGGGTGCTGCCTGGAGCTGAAGTGGAGAGAGGGGAGGTGTGGGACGAAGGGGTTTCCGTGCCTGGGCTCTGGAGGGTTCTGATTTTGGGCATGGTGGAGCAGAGCTGTGCTCGTTCTCTTTCCTTGTGGACAGCATGGAGGAGCTGAGGACCCTCTCCGGGAAGAAATTCTTACTGGACCTTCATCTCCCAGAGCTGCTGGTTTTCCCTCCGCAGACTGACTTCCATGACAACCGTCTCTATATGTCAGGACACATCATTCTGCAGGACAAGGTCAGACAGCTGGGGAGCAGGAGGCTGCAGTGCAGGGGTGGGAAAACCACTGGCAGGAGCGGAGGCTGTCTTTTCCCCCCAAGGTCTGGACTTGGGGTTGATTTGCTGCAGCACTTGAACGAAACAGAAACTCTGAGTGCAGCCTGGGTCTGTGGGGTTTCTCCCGCAGCTTTGCTTGTTTGCTTGACAAGCGGCTGGGAGGAACATGGCACTCTGGGTCGTGCAGTGCTGTTCCCACACTGCAGGAAGAGGTTTCCAGCAGCAGAGGTAGGTGCTGTGCAGACTTGGCCCCATGTTTCAGTGGTCACCTGTGACCCCACAGCATCTGATGTGACCTGAGGAGGGGCCAAGGGCGGCTCGTGCACAAGATGCATGCAGCCTGCACCTTTCAGGGTGGCTTGTCCTCCTGCAGGCCAGCTGCCTCCCTGCCTTCCTGCTCAGCCCTGTTGCTAGCTCTCATGTGATTGATGCCTGCGCTGCCCCTGGGAACAAGACCAGCCACCTGGCAGCCATCCTGAAGAACAAGGGGTGAGTGCAGGCTGGTGTGTGGCAGGGCCCGGAGGGACTGAGAGTGGTCTCAGTTGTGAGAATGTGGCAGGGCTGAGGTGGGAAGAGCTACAGCCTGTAACCTTACCTGCCGACTCAGGCTGACACTCCCTTCTCCCAAGGCAGGCTGGGGATCTGATGATGTTGGGTCATTGGGAATGCCTGAGGGGACATGGAATCATAGAGGGTCGTGCCCCTGCTGCTGACTTGGCACTCTGCCCTGTATACCTGTGTGCGAGAGCAGCTTCTGAGCTCTGGCTGCCCTGCAGATAGGTGTTTAGGGCTACTGGTTCCAGCTGGGCAGCCTGCTGTGGTGAGCGCGGCTGTGGGACTGGGCAGGCTGTTCATGCTTCTCTTGGGTGCTGGGCTCTACTTTCAGACAGATTTTTGCCTTTGATCTGGACGCCAAACGCCTGGCCACCACGAACACCATGCTGATGCGAGCCGGTGTCACCAGCTTCAAGCTGGCCCAGCAGGACTTCCTGACAGTTGATCCCCATGACCCTAAGTACAGCAAAGTGACCTATATCCTCCTGGACCCGTCGTGCAGCGGCTCAGGTAACGTGGGGGCTTGAGCCATCCCATCTGCCGAAGGCAGCGGTCTTACGCGGGGCTTTTGTGGGTGACCGCAGCTCTCTCTGCAGGGATGGTGAACCGGCTGCCGGTGGAGGAAGCTGCCCCAACTGCGGAGCGGCTGCAGGCACTGGCTGGCTTCCAGCGCAAAGTCTTGAGCCATGCACTGAGCTTCCCGGCGGTCCAGCGCCTGGCCTACTCCACCTGCTCAGTGCACCGGGAAGAGAATGAGGATGTGGTGCAGGCGGTGCTCCAGGAACAGGGCTCAGCCTTCAGGTGCGCTTGTTTTGGGAAGCGATGGGGAAGGATAGAACGCAGGAGGCTGGGAGGTTGTTGCCTCAGCGGCTTTCTGCTGCTTTGGGGTCAGTGCTGTCCCTTGTGCCGTGCTGTAGGCTAGTGAACGTGTTCCCATCCTGGCCCTGCCGAGGACTTGCTACCTTCCCTGGGGCTGAGTGCTGCCTCCGCGCCTCTCCTGCAGCCACGCTCACTCACGGCTTCTTCGTGGCTGTCCTGGAGCGCTGCGGGGACCAGGCTGTGGTCCCCAGGTAGGTGGTGGCAGGGCTGTAACTAGGCCCAGGGCTGCCTGGGTACCTTGGTGATGCCTTCCTGGTGTGAGGAGGAAGGAAGGTGGAAGGGTTGGCTGCCCTGTGGTTGGCAGGAACCACAGGACTGTCTTTGCTCTTGTCACAGCTCCTTGCCTGCAGCGGCTGAGGAAAGTCTGCAGCAAGGAGAGGAAGTAGAGCCTGGAGCAGCTCCTCCCAAGAAGAGAAAGAAAAAGCAGCGGGTAAAGACATGAAGTAACTTCTTAGGAGCATGCAGTGGCTGGTTGTAGCTGGTGGGGGCTGTTCATCCCCTGCCCTGCTGCACTGCAGCCCTTGTACTGCCTGGACAACAGAAATAAAGCTTTGCACCAGCTGATGGTGTGGTGAACTTCTGTACTTCCCTGCTCCTCCCCTGTTCTGAGTAAAGGGTCTGGGTATTGCACGTGCCATTGCACAGGAGGAAACTGCTCCTCCAGGTGCGTGTAGGGGACCTTGAAGCCAGCCCACAGCACAAGGCTTGCCCCCCCTGGGGGCAGCCCGATGAAGTGAAGTCAAACAGTACCAGTGTTTCTATATCCCAGGGGCCTGGATTGCCCCTGCTGGATTAGTGACATAATACCTTATTTTTCCCTAAAAAGCTTGAACCTAGCCTAATCTCTAGTTTTGGAAAAGGCTTTTGACTTGTGGTAATGAAGCAAATTAAATAATCCCTTGCTGCGGAAGACCACAGTTTGTGCAGTACACTGTCTTGCCCAGGAACTGCCACTTTTTGGCCTTTGGTCTTACATCTGACCAACAGGCCCACTAACAGCCAGGCAAAAGGAGAACAAACATTGGTGAAATAATAGTCTGCCATCCCCCAGCTCATCACCTTGTGTTTGAATGGGGAGAGCAACACCATGCAAGCTGGAAGGAATTAGAAAGCAGTACTCTATACTGCACCAGCAATGTCGAGCTTGGCTAGAGCCCAGGAATCAAAGGCAAGCAAGACAGGAACAGTCTTTTTATTTTAAATCAGTGACATAAGAAGCAAGAGGAAAAAAAAATTGCACATTCACACTAAAATCCTCATCAGCCACACCAGGAATGATCCAAGTCTTGTTTGAGTAGAACCCCAGCTTCCCTCTGTCCCCCTACTGCAGCCCAGGCACAGGGGTGTCTCCCAGCAGGGGCCTGAAGGGGTCTGTACAGCACAGAGGGGACACAGCTTGGGCTTTGCCTGCTGTTGTGCAGTTCTGGTTTTGTACAGGGCAGCCCAAGAACAGCAGAGCCAACAGAACAATCTTCACCTTCTTGCTCAGCACCTGCCACCCTCTGCATGCTGGCCCTGGGCGGAGCTGGAATGATTTGAGGAAGGCCGAGAGGTCAGGTCCTGCCCTTGTGGGGCTAAGCAACGGCAGCCTGCACACCCTAGCCCTCTGCTCCCTCACCCTTGGAGGCCCGTGACTGCTCTCCAGGCACAGCAAGCGCCTGGGGAAAGGGACAAATCACCAGAACCAGCTTGCACATGCATGTAGCCCATTACTAGCTACTTTCTCAACCTCCAAGGGCGTTTGTCCAACTTGGCTTCTCCACAGCACCCATCTGCCACGCTCCAGTCAGCCCTGCAACAGGGTACTACATCCCCATAGCCACTTTTTTTGCAGATGCTAGGAACCCCCCCCACCAGCTCCAGCAGCTGTGACCCTCTTAAGGGAGAAGGTGCCAGCCTGCATCACCCTCCCCCCGCTGCACTAAAGGGGGGCATCCCTGCTGTGCTGCACGGACCCTGCTCACCCACCCTCCTTCTGCCTGCTGGGGGAGGCGCCTTGTTCCTGGCAGAGAAGAGGAACGCGCGAGAGCTCCCGCTCCTCAGCCTCAGGGGAAAATTAAAAAAAAAAAAAAAAAAGTTTAGTCACATCCACATACATCACATTTTAAAAGTAACGACTTGTTACAGCCTGGGAGGAGCACGCAGTCACAGAGGACGTGGCTGGGCTGCTGCAGCCAGCCGCCGGGACACAGCTGCCTTTCCCCAGCACAGCCAGTCCCCCGGGCAGAGGTGGGGTGGGCCCACGCCTCCTCACCAGGCTGTAATGTAACAGCACAGGTAAACTACCAACAGCGCTGCAGGGTCTAGCAACCTCACTGAACCAAGCTTGAAGGAATTCAAAGGCAATTTAGCTTAAATATAAAAATAAATTCTTATTTTGTTATAAAATGTTTAAATATTTTTCTTTTTTTTTTGTTTTGTTTTTAAATTTAGACTTCAGCAGACACACACACTCACACGGCTCGGAGAGTAAAAAACCCGGCAGCAAAGCACTCCTGGAAGTAGAGGGGAGCCTGCGGGCAGGGGTGCCCGTCCCTCTCCCTGGGCAGGGTGGCTGTTGGAGCCCGACCTGAGCTCTGGCAGCCTCTTCCTCTAAGACCTCCCCGAGATGGGAACTGCCCCACTCCCAGCTGGATGGGGACAGGGGACAGCACCACAGCTCCTAGAAGCCGGTAAAAACAAAAGGATGGGGACGAGCTAAAAGTGAGAATCAACTCAGGTCTGGGGAGGTGCAAACCCACCTGCTCTGGGCTCCTTCCTTTGGCAGTGCCAGAGGACCCCAAGGTGGCAAAATGGCTCCAGCTCCCAGCCTAGGAGAGTGGGGCATAGGAGGAGAAGTTGGGAGAGGAGAGGCTGCCAGGGCCCGAGCCCCCATGCTGGGGGGCTAGGGCCAGATCCCCCCACCCCAGCTGCCTTTCTTTCAGTCACAATGACAAAGGGACAGAACTCACCCAGCAAGAGTAGCCACGCAGTGATGCTACTGTCAACATCCAATTAGCTAGGGCACATCCCCTGCAAAGGGACAGGTGCCCCCCCAAAAAAACTCCAAACAGCAAATCCGGCATAACCAACATGCCGCCACGCACACGGTTCAGTTTTTCCTCCAAACTCGATTCAATGAGAGCATTAAACAGGAGCACAAATAAAGCAAAACGAACAGGGCTGTACACAAGCAGGGAGGGGAGGGAAGGGGGGAAGCCCAGCACCCAACAAACAGCGGTGAGGGCCAAGGGCTGCCCGTGCCCACTGTGCTCCTCCAGCTGAACTTCGGTGCTGCGGCACAGAGCTGCCTGCCCGGTGCATGCCGCACGAGGCCTGAGGTTTGACAGGAGACGTGAAGTTGTGACAATGGGCTTGTCATCTAGCTGCAGCTGGGTCAGCCACTTATGGCACCAAAATGCCCACACTTGCAAGGCCAGGCTGGCGCTAACCCGGAATTGTGCTCTGCAGAGATGACAACAACCAGCTCGAAGCAGAGTCCTCCAGAGGAGGCGTGTTCACCAGGCCACAAGATTAAACAGCAGGGAAAGATTTCTGGGCCTGGTGAAAACCACGTCCCTCAGCAGCCCAGAGCAGAGAACTGTGCCCAGCAGGGCTGCAGCATGGCTACGGCTGCGCTCCGACCACAGATGTGCCAGCTGCTGTACTGGGGACAGGGGGGCTGATGGCCACGGGGCTCAGGAGGGGACAGGAACAGCCATAGGAAGCAACGGGGAAAATTTACACATTATGAAACATGGCAAAACAATGAGGGAGAAAACGCTGGGGGTATATACAGAGGTTCATCCAGCCTTGGCTGTGGAACTTTCAAGTAAGAAGAGTTTGGTTTATCCTGTTGTCCCACCCCAGTCACTGCCACCCAGCACTGCCTCCAGCCGGCATCTGTCAGGGGCCTGGCCCCGTCACCACTGCTCCCACCACGGGGACTGCTCCAGACCAGAGGCCCTCACGTGTATGCTGGCGCAGGTGCTCCTCGCACAGGCCAGCAACAGGGACCTGATAACCCCGGAGGTTACTTCTTGCGGGTGTGCTGCCTTCGTGCCTGCAGCCGCTGACGAGCGCCGGTCTTGGATCCTGCTCCAATGGAAAACGCTGGGGTTGACGGACCTGGAAGCAGAAAGGTCGCATAGGTCTTTCTGGCCTGGCAGAGGAGGAATTCCGGGGAAATGAAGATTTTGCCTCCCCTGGAGCACAGCAGGCACCACCTCGGCCTGTTGCTGGGGATTGTATCAAAGCAATCCCACAACACAGCCTGCCCCTGCTGCTGTCCCAAACCCAAAGAGTAATATGGCCCACCGCCCCCCCCAGCCCCCTGGCCTGGTGAGGAAACCCTTACCAAAGGAAGTGCCAACTCCTCCAAATGCTGAGGCAGGAGTGCTGGGCGTCCCAAAGGAAAGGCTGCTGCTTCCACTCCCCACTGCTCCTGGGACAGGCGTGCTTTGCCCAAAAGTGGGAGCAGGAGTTCCTGGAAAGCAACGTACCACCATGAGCCCGGTTCAGCAAAGAGGAAAAACCTGGCCTTTGGGAGACAGGAGGCACAGATCTCCCCCTACAGACTGGAACCCTTTAATCATGCAAGAGGTTGCACTCTTGCTTTTTCATCATAATCTCTGGACCCTCTTGCCGTCAGGGAAGCACAAAGGTTTGCATCTGTCTGGACCAGAAGTTTCTCAACATGTAGGTTGCAACTCCATGGTAGGCAAGGTGGTTCAGCAAGGGTTCGAAGTGGTAGTACTTGGGTCACAACAACCCCATGGGCTTGGGGCAGAGTGGCTGGAAAGCTGTGCAGAGAAAAAGGATCTGGGGATATTGGTCAATGCTCAACCGGACATAAGCTGACAGTGTGCCCAGGTGGCCCAGAAGGCCAAGGGCACCCTGGCTTGTGTCAGGAATAGTGCAGCCAGCAGCACCAGGGAGGTGATCGTCCCCTTGTATTCTGCTCTGATGAGGCCGCACCTCGAGCGTTGCGTTCAGCTTTGGGCCCCTCAGTACAAGGACATCGAGGCCCTGCAAAGTGTCCAGAGAAGGGCTACAAGCTGGTGAAGGGCCTGGAACACAAGTCCTGTGAGGAGCGGCTGAGGGAACTGCAGGTGTTTGGTCTGGAGGAGGCTCAGGGGAGACCTCATTGCTCTCTGCAACTGCCTGAAAGGAAGGTGTGGGGAGCTGGGGGTCGGCCTCTTCTTGCAAATAATGAGTGATAGGACTAGAGGGAATGGCCTCAAGTTGTGCCAGGGGAAGTTTAGGTTGGAAATTAGGAGACGTTTCTTTCTTCTGCTGAAAGAGCAGGCAGGCATTGGAATGGGTTGCCCAGGGAGTCTGTGGCATCACCATCCCTTGGGGGTGTTCAAGGAAAGGTTGGATGCGGTGCTTCGGGACAGGGTTTAGTGGGTGATACTGGTGGTAGGGGGATGGATGGACCAGATGATATTGGACGTCTTTTCCAACCCTAAGGATTCTGTGATTCTAGAACACTTTGGAGAGCCAGCAGGGAAGATTGTATTCACTGGCCGGAAGTGTTTCCACTCACCAAGAAATTCCCATTTGCCTTTAACTACTAACTACCTTGGCTTCTCAGGGCCAGGAGAGCACCTGGCTGGGCTCAGTGCTCACACAGAACCGGAGAGCCGGCATGATTAGAGGGGCCAAGGAGCAGTGAGGGACTAAGGACTAGTCTTCCCCTCTGCCACCAAGGGCTGGGGACCTGGGCAGAGTGCACTGCACTACTGTTAACCCATCGAGGGCTGTGGAGCCTGGGGGAGGAGCTCAGCAAGGTCTGGAAGGAAAGCAGCTGACTAGATCCTGCCCTGCCCTCCGCCCTCCCAAAGGCCCCAACCACTGCCACTCACCTCCAAACACAGGCTTGGTGTCAGGGGTGCTGGGCACAGTGAAGGCAAACGGCGTGTTCTGGCTCTGCGCGCCCAGCGTGCTCTGTGTCAGGGAAGAACCGAATGGCGTTGCTGCTGCTGCTGCTCCGCTCTGCCCAGCCCCGAAGCTGAACGCCACGGCGGGGGAGCCGCTGTTCAGGGTGGGCGCACTGAGCCCAAAGGCACTGGCAGAGGGGCCTGGCTGGGCGGCTGCCCCGAAGGTGAAAGGAGAAGGGGTGGTGCCAAAGACGGCCGTGCCAGTGCTGCTGCTTGTGGTCTGGGTGCTGGAACCAAAGCTGACCGTAGTGGAGGTGGCTGTCCCGAAAGAGAAGACCGACGTGGTGGTCCCAAACACTGCCTGGGCGCTGCTGGTGCCGAAGGCACTCTGGGTGCCACCCGTGCCAAAGGCCGGCTGTGCGCTGCTACCAAACGCTGGCTGAGCGGTGGACTGTGCTGTGGGGCCTCCAAAACTGAATGTGGGGCCAAAGCTGACGGGGCCCGCAGCAGGCTTGCTGGTGGGCAGCTGGCTCTCTGCAGCACCAGTGCTGAACGCTGGCTGGCTTGCTGCCCCAGGATACGGCGGTGGTGGCTTCGCGCTTGTGCTGAAAGAACTACCAAAAGCTGAAATGGAGGAGCCAAATGTTAACGTCGACTGACCTGTGGTGGCTGGGGTAGATGACGACAGCGTGGTGCTCCCAAATATGCCGAAGCCCACGGTGGTGGTAGGCGCCATTGAGTTTGAAGGTGCTTGGCCAAACGTGGGGCCTCCAGGGACACTGGTGGTGGCAGTGACGGTGGCTGGAGCTAGCTTTCCAAACTGGAACACTGGCCCTGGGGCAGCAAAGCTGGAATCTGTACTGGTAGCTGAGCTGGCCAGGCCACTGAACAGGAACGGCTGCGACGTACTCGTGGATGTGGCAGTGGTCACAGTCAGGCTGGCAGCAGGGCCGGTGGAGGCAGGTGGGTTGAGTCCAAAGCTGAAAACTGGTTTAATGGTGGCATCTGTGGAGGAACTCAGAGTGGTGGCAGTCGTAGCCGCGGTGGTAAAGATGACGTTAGGGAGACCTGTGAATCCCGCCGTGGTGGTTGTGGAGGCTGCTGGCAAATCTGCAGCCGAGGCTGTCTGTGACAATGGTTTGAACGTGAAAGGAGAGGCCTTTGCTGGAGACAAAGCTGCTGTCACGCTGCCAAAGATAGGCTTGAACATGGTGGCGGTGGAAGATGTTGAGGAAGGGCCTGAGCTTGCAGACACAGTGACTGCAGGGGAGATGACAGTTGTACAGGGTGCTGTGCTCTCACTTTTTGGCAAAGCACCGAAGATGGGTTTGAAGACGGGGGTTGTAGTGGGGACAGCAGTGGCTGTAGTCGTTGCCGGCTGGCTGGCAGGCGGGGTGCTCAGCATCCCAAACAGGATGTTTGGCTTTGGTAAAGAGGGAGGCTTAACAGGGGTCTGGCCCAGCTCTGTGAACGCAGGTGCCACACTGCTGGGAGGCTGTGCCCCCAAGGCAGGAGGTGCAGAAAGCGCAGGTGTGCTTAACACGGGCACAGGCTTGGTGTCAGCAGAGGTCGCAGGCAGAGAACTCAACTCCAGTGACACAGCAGTAGCAGGTGGCTGTGATGCTGATGAAGAAGGCTGGGACCCTATTACAGCTCCAGCGGAGTCTGGAAAGGGGAAGAGAGCTTTTTTTTTTTTTTTAGGGACACAGGCCTAACATACAGACAGACTTTCTCCCAGACAGCCATCCTAGTTCTGCAAAGGTTCCTGGAAACCCAGTCCTCCATGCTTACCACAGCTCACAACAGGACCACAGCCTGCGTCCCCCAGCTTGCCCTCCAAGTCCTGCCTGCCAGGGCCAGCAGAGCATTTAAACAGGAATTTTCCAGTCTGCCTTCAACAGAAGGAATGCAGGGCTCCTGCTGTGCCTGGCCTGTTCTGCCACAATCCCACCCTGCTGACCCTATTTCTCCTCACCTGCTGGCACCGGTGCAGCCTGGCTGCTCTGCATCTTCTTCAGGCTGTCCAGGAGCGAGTTGCTGCTGGGTGGGACAGGAGTTGTTGATGCAGGTGCAGGCCCTGGGGATGTCAACGTGGTTACTGTGAATGCCAGCGGCCTGGACACAGGTATAGTCTCTGCAGTGGTGCTGGGGACTGGATCTACCGGAAAGGAGACGAAAAATCAGTATCCGTAACTCGCTGTAGGGGACTAGCCAATAGTAAAACTGCAGGCTCTGGGGCACGACCTCTGTGAGTTTAAAGGCGCTGAGAGCATCCCCAGAGCCAAGGACCAGGCATGGACTTGCCTGGGAGCTTCCCTAGCCTGTGCTACAGACACCCCACTGCCTGCCAGCTCCACCCCAGCCCTGGGTTCCTACTCCTCTGCTCCCTGCCAACCCCATTAGGAGCCCAGCCTGCCCAGAGGCGCAGCCCTTACCAGCCTTATCCTCCAAGACTTTGTTGAACCACTGCAACGCTGCCTTCTTCTCCGCATCCAGGTCCTCCGACGTGATGGAGTAGCCCAGCTGAGGCGGTGGGGGCTGCCAAGAGAGAGCAGCAGCTTAGCTCCTTCTCAGGGAAGCCGGCAGAGCCTCTCTGAACGTGTGGTGAAGGCAGGCAGTCGCAAGACCCGTGAAGCAGCTGGTTCTGCCACAGCACGCTACCGCGGAGCTCCAATCCCCACTCATCATGACCCCGGCTTGGCGCTGAGGGCACGGCAGGCCTTCCCCAGGCCATTACCTGGTCCGGCAGCAGGCAGCACAATCACGCACAGCCCACCAGACACTGGGGCTGGGGATAGCGTCACTTCCCACTCCGCCAAGGACGGGGCCTCCTTCCTGAGGGCAGGCAGGTCAGTCTCCCCCCAGCCCTGCAGAAATTGCAGTGAGCACATTCTATCGCCAGAGGAGGGCAAAAGGGGCTGCGAGACAGCGACGTACCAGCGCCAGCTGGTCCCCCCGGCGAGACGACAGCAACTGGATCTTCCTCTTCCGCTTCCCGCTGCTCCCTGACACAGATGGTGGGCTCAGGGAATTCCGCTTCTTTCGCGTGGGTGTCTCCACCACTGCAGAGGAAGATAAGTCAGAGCCAGCTCTGGGCAGAGGAATTGGGCTTGTATCAGCAGGGTAGTCACATACAACTCCTCTGTCTGACCCAAACTCAAAGAGCAGAGCCGGGGGTATGGCTTTAAGCCGAGAACAAGGCTACAAGACTCCGGAAAAGCAGCTGGCCACAGCACATCCTGGGGCAGTCTGGTACAAGAGCCTGCTGGCATTCAGCAGAGAAGCAACTCCTTCCCCACCTCCAAACAGTCCTTGCAATCTGCTCACTTCAGTCACACAGCAGGAAAGCTACACGAACCACATCTAGTGCTGCACCATGGCAGACGGGTGGCTATTTGTGATGGACACGGGATATCCTGTCCATTTTAGATGAGGAAGCATTGGAAGAGGCTCAGCCTGGAATCTGACCGGGGTGCTGCTTGTAGCATGGCACATCTTGACGCCGGGCTAACACCTGGACCCATGCCAGTCAAGGTGCTGGGGCTCCCTCTTGCAAGCCAGCTCCCACACATCTGCTAGCATGCAGACATCATCGGTGTCCCTTGCTCATCGCCTGGAAATTCATTTAGGGCAGTTGCTGAGGCCAGCAGAAGTGCCACTGCCTCGGCACCAGCACGCTCCTAGTTGCCAGGTGGCACCTCAACTCCATCCCACCTGTAGACTTAGAATGACATCACGTCCCTGCTGCCTGTGTGTGCTGACGGCCTATCCAACCCTGCACAGAAGTGCTGCCAGCCCATGCTCACCTTTCTCTGTCTGCAGCTCCTTGTCTGATTTCACTGGAGTGGAAGCGTTGGAGCGATGTGACTCCTCCTCCCTGCGCCAGTGGGAGAGAGCTAGTTAGGGTCAAGCCCCAGGCACGGCACCATCCCCTGAGAGCAGGACAGGCCAAACACGCTAAGGATTCCTATCAGCACCCTGGCCTGTGGCCTCAGCCAAACAACATGCCTCGAGACATCTTGAGCACAGCCTGCGCCGTCCTGAAAGCAGCTCAAGGCTCAGGAGCTGCTTCCCTCCCCAGACCACAGCTTGGTGCAAGTCTGCAGATGCCCCAGTTCTCTGTAGACAAATCACCCTGAGGGCAGCACCCAGCAGCCCTGGATGGGAAACACCATCCCTCACAGGTCTCTGTCTGACACCCACCCTTTCAGGGCAAGGGCTGTGACAGTTTTAGTTCTGACAAAAGCTTACTGTGGAGTCAGGTCCTTCTCTGAGCTGGGAGAGGAGCACATGGGCCTACGCTAAAAGGCAGGCACCAAAAGGCAACTGTATTTTATGTATTTTACATAGCTCTGGTGAATTGCTTTAGAAGAGACAGCAAGAATCAGGACCTGCCTCTTCTCAGGTTTTGGCGGCTCAAGCAACCCAGGCTGTGACAATGCCACAGCACGATGCTGCCTCTGTGGCAATATCTGAACGTTTACATCTCTAACCTGGGCCCAGAATGGGGCAGGGATTGGGACGGCGCAGCTCTGCTGCTCCAGCACTCCTGCTGGGACAGCAGCGCAACGAGGTGGCAGGGACAAGCGGACAAAAGCAACAGGACTGCCACACAGGTGGGTCACACAACAGTTGCATTTCACAAACAGGCCTGGACCACCCGGCCTCGTGAAGAGCAGGATTTGGTCACCAGGACAGCCGAGACATTGCCTGCCCTCCCCCTAACTGGCAGCGATGAGCAGGCGCTCCCCAGGCGAGCGGCTAGTTACCTGGCTTTCCTGAGAGGCCACTCTGGTGTCTGGGGGCGGGAGGATGCGGGGCTGGACAGCGGGGAAATGCTCACACCACTCCTCTTCCACAGCTGGAATCCAGAGAGAGACCAGCAGTAACTCAGTGCACGAGCTGGGAGGGAGGAAACTGTCCCATCCTCCTGCCTGCTTGCACAGTAAACGCCATCTCCCAGGACCGTGGCTAACAAGCCCAGAGCCTCGCTCTCTCCACCACTTTGCTCCCCTCCATACTCAGCAGAGCACAGCGGCATGCGGCCACCACAAACTGAATCTGCTTTGGGAGCAAGAAGCCTCCAGGCTCTTAACAGCCAGTCCTGGCCAAGAGGACAGGAGGAAGGATGCTGCTGCTCAGGTGCAGCTCTCTTGCCATCACGCAGCACAGGCAGAGGCTGCCCCAGACATCCTTGGGTGTTTACAGCAGCTCTGGCTGAAGCAGGGCATCTCCTCGGCAGAGCCCAGGGAGGATGAATCCCACTTCAAGGATTTCAGACTCACTCCCATCAGGGGAAACCTGTCCTTACTAATAGCACGGAGGAACCCTTTCTCCGCACGGACAGCGCAGTTTCATTAGCCATGACTACGTTCCTCCATTAGCTCTGCAGCCTGACCCATCTGAACAGTGTTTTATTACAGCTCAGCAGCTGCCAAGGGGGCCTGGGTCAAAGTGGGAACACATGGCTCCAATACGTGCTGACTGCAGCTGAACATGTGGCAGTGCAGCAAAGGGATTTAGTTTTTCTTCTTTCCTTTCACCTGGATCCAGCCACCCTAGCACGCTGGCCAAGGCTAAGCAGGGAGGGAAAAAAAATAAAATAAAATCTCCTCCTGGTTTCAAAAGTGAAAAAGCAAGCACCACAGCAGGACAGCTCAGCCCGGGGACGCCCCTGGCAATGTGCACTGAAGGATGAGGAACATCACTGACACAGCAGCCAGCCTAATGTGCAAGGAGCTGAATCTGCCTAAGCTGTGCTGGAGACTCCCTGCAGCGCTCACCACGAGGCACCTGGCAACGCTGCTCTCATCTCACAAGCCCTGGGTCTGAGTTACGCAGGTGATCCCAGAGGAGGGTTGAGCTACTCTGCAGCACGCTTGGCTGTGGGCTCCAGCGGTGCCTTTGGCAGGGGTGTTTCCTACCTGAGAGAGGCCCCGGCTGGAGCTGTAGGAGCTGGCAATGGCATTGCGGATGGAGCTGGGGATCCCGCCAGCACACGTGTTGTTGAGGGAGCTCATGGAGGAGGTTCGTGACCTCTTGTTTGAGCAGTCATCCGGGCAGTGTGATACAAGGCCCCTTTTCAGAGAGCCGGGCCTGCAGAAAGTTAAAGACGATTTTAAGAGCTCCCCACCACTCTACCCGTAGACCCTTTAAATGCAGGACAGGTTGAGGAAAGCAACCCTGCTCTTTCTTACAGCACAGAGCTTGGAAAGAGGCCTCTGCAGCAGCACCGCCCTACAGCCACTGGCCTGCACTCACAGAGCACAGCTCTAATGCTGAGCGAGAGCCAGGAGGCACGGTCACGGCCTCTCTTCCTCTTCACAGAAGCTAGGCTCCGCAAGCAAAACCCAAGCACCTTTTCCAGAGCACACAGACTTTCAGACTCACCTCCCAGCCAACAGCAGTTGCTTTTGGCCCAGTGGGCACTTACTTGGGTATGAGAGAGGCAGGGACACCGTTGGCTACCAGGGGCTCAAATGCTGACTGCCCACTTCCACTGCTATCGTGGCGCCTGCAGGAGAGAGGGCAGAAACCTGTGAGAGTGAGGAGGCAGAAGTGACGAGGGCTGCCCTCTCAGCCTGGCAACAGGACCCCTTCCGGGGGGGGCTAGGCACTGTGAAGGCACAAACCTTGCTTTTTTCTTGCCAACACCTGGGATAGAGGTTTTCCCCATCCACAGCCCACTGCAGATTCTTTTTCCACCTAGTCCTTACCTCATCAATTCTCATCCCCAGCTGCTTCCTCCCAAGCACCAACAGCTCCATCAGCTGCCCATTGGGCAGAGCAGTTTTCATTTAACAAAGTATTTGCTCAACCACATTATTTGAAGCTAAAATATTTCAGAGAGACTTTGCGGCTCCTTTTTGGAATGGACCTGAGCCCCAGAGGTTTATTCTTCTTCTATCTCTTCCTAGCCAGCACCTTGGATGATTTGAGTCAGAAGTGGGATCCCTGTTTCCCTCAATGATTCAGTAAAAAATTTAAGCCCAAAAGTCTTAAAACAAACCCTACTGCGAAGCAGAACTGGAGGTGTCGGATCCATTCTGTCACTTAGCCGAAGTCCTTGCTTCAAGCTCTGAACATGCTGATCACATTGTACAGGCAATCCAGTGCTCTCCAGCTGACGCATACTCCTTTCTGCCCTCAAAGGTCACAGTGTTTTCTGCCTATAAGCCTTCTTCATGCTTGTCAGATATCAATGCCTTCAGAATTGGCTTTTGTGGCAGAAATTGGTATTGGTGTGTTGAAAAAAAAAGAAAAAAGCAGATCCTGTTCACGCAACCAGCCTGTCATCCTCCTCAGCTCTGGTAGGGCTCAGATTCACCAAGCTGTGGCAAGTGTTCAAAAGGAGAGGAAAATCTCATGACGGAGGAAGAACGCCACACGTCCTGCTGCAGCTCCCACCACCAGCCGGCTCCTGCAGCAGCAGGACAGCAGCCAGCAGCTCTCTGCGAACTCCTCTCATCCTGTTGTGCTCAGGACCACCTCCAGCAGCAGCCCCGGAGCAGCACGCAGGGCAACGCACCCAGGCACTGCCTTTCTCTGCCCAAACCACTCCTCCTTAGTCTCTCCATTAACGTGCCTCAGCCCAGGCAGGCTGCCCTGGAACACGATGGGCAGAGGGGTACAACGCAAACAGCCTCCACGTATGTGGGAAGAAGAAACAAGAAACAGGAGCAAAGAGAAAAACAAGGCAGTACTGTGTCCCAGCAGTGACAAAGGCTCCAGCAGACCTTGGCATCCGGGATTTACACCTCGTCCTTCACAGAGCACTGGCAAAGATGCTGCACCCTCAGT
This sequence comes from Nettapus auritus, assembly GCA_011076525.1. NCBI lineage: Eukaryota > Metazoa > Chordata > Aves > Anseriformes > Anatidae > Nettapus > Nettapus auritus. Next base: position 414,606 of record CM021783.1, read on the forward strand.
TCCTGTAGCTCAGAGCTAGAAATCACTGACCTTGACTAATGAAAAGCAAAAGATAGTCTCTCCTGTTGTCCCTTTTGTCTTCATCTCCTTTTGGTACTTACAGTGCATGAAGGAACCACGCAGAGCTTTTAAAGCATAATACTTCCACCTGGAGTCCTAGGACTTGGGGATTGCATCGCTCCTTGACAACTAGGGCCAACTGAAGGATAGAGAGTTCAGCCTATGGCTGACACCAGGTCTTCCCCGCCAGTTTCCCCAGCCTGCAAACCCTCTTCCTGGGAAGCCTTAACAGACTTCCCTGATCCACATTCAGGCCTCCCCCAGCCCTAGCAACACAGGGGAATACGCCTGACCTGCAAGCTTGCCCAGGCAAAACCTAACCATATCCCTTTGATCTCAAGGGCAAAAAGGAGTCTTGGAAGAATTTCAGACACAGCTGAGAGGCCTAGGAGATGGGGTGTGCTTCCTCTTTGCATCCATCTGGTTCAGTTTCCGGCACTCTCTTCTACACCAGGCTCTGTGTCGTATCACGTTTGCCGCCACTGAAGCGCCAGGCCCATTCTGAGCATCCCAACACACGGTCAGCGACCCGCACCGCCAGCTTATTACCTTCTCTTGCTCTCTTGATCGTTGCCCAAAACCTGGTCCTCCTCCTCCTCCTCCACAGCCCTCTTCCTGCTCTCCTTGATGGCATTCAGCACGGTCTCTTTCGCACACGGGTCTGGGCTGCTGTTGGCCAGGAAGGCCACAGGCGAGGTCAGCTGCTCCAGCCTGGGAAGGAAAGCAAGGGGTTAGGGAAAGGGGCACCCCACGGCCAGCCCCCAGCCCCTCGCACTGGCTGCCCGGGCCCCGCGCGAGGCGAGGGCCGTCCCACGCGGTCTGAATCCCGGGATCCCTCCCCGGGCACGAAAGCGAGGCCGCGGACGGGGCTCGGGCCGGCGGCCGACCCTCCCCGGGGCAGCTCCCGGGGCCCCTCCCGTACTCACGCGGGGCTGCGGGCCAGGCCCCCGGGCCGGGCGATCCTCACGGTGACGGGGCTGCGGGCCGGGCCGGCGCGGCGCGCCCAGGCCGCGCTCCTCCGCGGGCAGGCGTCCCGGCAC